>CM037871.1:37635181-37923125 GCA_021292105.1 Anadara kagoshimensis
TCTTCCTATTTGTGATTATAGTACAGGAAAACATTTTTATTGATATTTACAGGCAGCGCATTTCCGTATATAACATCTTTAAGATACGAAGATGATAAAAATGAAAGACACCACCACATTCTCTGTCGTGATAAAGAATTCCAAGAGCCTGAAGGTGGATGGAATAAAGTTGGCCGTCTTTACTTTGCAGTGTGCAGCTCTATTTGTATGAACATAAAACTCAAAATAAAAATGAACAGTATATAATAATGAATGATAAAGCATGTTGTTTTTATGTATTCAATATTTCTGCTCGTTCCGTTCTTTAGCTCACTATGTGAGCTTAGGGTATGATAAAGCGTGAATCAGTCGGCAATAGTTCAGCTATTTGAGACAAAGGTTTATACAGATACACAAGTTCATGTGTTACGGTGTAGTGCACGTGATTTGGTCTATTTTGTGATCTGTGCACTCGGAGTAGCTTTAAGATCAGTAGTTGCAGACTAACATACCATCCCACCTGGTCCAGTATATTATTGACAACTGGTAAGCCAGCCTTTTCTCTATCCTCTTAATGCCGAGTGCCAGGCTCTCTCTCTCTCTCTTTCTCTTCTCTCTCTCTCTCTCTCTCTCTCTCTCTCTCTCTCTCTCTCTCTCTCTCTCTCTCTGCCTAACATACTAGTAATATAAATATTATATTCTTATACAGCGCATGAAAATTCGAGGTTTGATGTATTTAACACATACAGAAGGCAAATGCGACAAACAACAGAATCACCTAGGAGATCTATCTCAAATGAAAAAACGAGAATCAGATACTACCATGGTAAGTTCATCTATTATGCCGCCTGGTTGGATGGTGTTAAGATTCTAACACAGCAGCTGAACTTACCTATTAATCTGACTATCATTTGTTTCAAGAATTTGAAAGGATATATAATGTTTATATGTATAAAATTTAATTAAAAAATTCAATAATTCAAAAATTTCGTTGTAGCTTTCCGGAAATAAGTAGTTTCTAACGTATGTCTTTATATTGTTAAAAGTACATTGAAACATTTCACAAAGATTAACTTGATGTGTTCAATCGAATTATTTTAACCTGATTTTTTTTTTTTTTTCATTTGATAGCATTTAATTTGGAGATCTAAAAAAACAGAAAAAAAAAAAAACAACACAAAAAAAAAACACAAAAAAATCTGTTATTTTGCAGATAACAGTTGGCCATGGTCATTTTAAAGCCGGGACGTTTTCACGAATAAGTTCAACAAGCTTGTCCATGTGTGGGGGGCTAGTTGTGGTTGGTCCATTTCAGAAAACAGAAGATACCTCAATGGAGATTAAAGTCGCAGCCTACGAAAAGTTTTGCTTTCAAAATAGAACATTCAAACAGAAATATAACAGCGCAAACAAATTAGTATTACTTTATCCTGATGGGACAATCGTCAACTGTCTTCCAAATAATAAGGTCAAATTTTCGTTACTGGGTTATAGAAACTTTTTAGATCCAAGTAAACGATTTGATAGACTGCGACTGTTTCTGTGCGATAAAGGTTTGTGTGATTTCTAATATCTGCCCGGGATCAATTTCATAGACTGACCTAATGACCTTAATCTGTAATTAAATGAAAATTTAAAATAATGAAACAAAATACAGTAAAAACTTGCAAAATCTGTAATATTACACATTTTGATTTCTTACAACTACATGTAATACATTCAAAAAATTCTATATGACACAACCATAAAGATTACATCATTATAATTGTTCGAAAATTCCAACTTTTTAATACCAAAGATAAATGATACAGCGTTTTAAAATTTCTGTAATCAGTAATTAACTTTAATTGCGCTTTATAAAACCGGGCTCGGTTTAACAGCAATTATTTACTTTTTTAATTAGGTATAATTCGCTGCTGCAATCTATCGGATCTTGATTCATTCAGACGTCCAACATTTTGTCACCTTTAAAACTACGATAGTTGATAAGTGACAAAGCCCTGGAAATAAAGTTAATGATTTTGTGATATATACAGAACAAATAATATCTGTAACGTCTATTTGTTGCATTTCTGCAAAGTTTACCGATGTGTACGATGATTTATGTTCAAATGCATTTAATTGTTTATTTTCAGAAAATTATGACCTAAACCAATCATTTGCAATTATCACGGATAGTTCGTCTGAAGATGATTTGCCTCAACTGTCATCTTCGGGCATAAGAAATACCCAGCAAACCCGGAATACAAATGCCGGAGAATCTGAAGATGATGACACATTGCCTTTAACTACTCAAGTTACATTTTACTATAAACATGCTGTCATAAAAGAGAGTTTTCCCAATAATTCAAAAGGACATGTAAGAAACTTAAACACGATTACTTCGGACTTCGGACACCGACTCGGTTAACACATACAATGTACATTAATTAGGAAAGCATGCTGACAGCCCGTATTAGGTGACAATCGAGCGATTGATACTAAATCGGGAATAAGAATCAATTACGAGTTTACCTATGCAGGATGGTAAAAACTCTACCCCGAGGTTAAATATTTCAGTCAGAGACTCGACAAGCCTCGTCTGCGAAAGAAATGTTCCAAACTTTGAATGATATTCGCTATCCTACATAGATCTATATTCTCGTAGGGAAACACAGTAACCCGAACGAGATTTCCTTTGTCTTTGTCAAGTTTGACAAGAATCAAATCACCACTGGTAAACTGATATATACACCTGGTTTCTCGCGATAAAAAATGGGTTTTCCGTTTTATTTATTGTATCCAGTACAGGAAACTAATGATTTCCGTTTAAGCCGTCGTCGAATCCCATAAAGGATTCAAATTAAAATCAAATGCGAATCGATTTTCGAACTGGAATCACAGTTTATATTTTTAAAGGGAGAATTGACTCTCGATCCGAAAGTTTATTTTGTACTGGAACCTTAAGTTTAAAATTTATCGTCCTCAGAGAGAGAGAGAGAGAGAGAGAGAGAGAGAGAGAGTAGTACTGTAGTAGTTTTAGTAGTAGTAGTAGTAGTACGGTATTTTATTAGACAGAGCCAGAATGGTAAAATTCTTGACCGTCATTGACAATTTGATATTAATGTCATCGTATGATATTTATAAAACAATATGTAAACTATTTTACAGGTCTTGATGGATTACATTCGTAAAGAATTAAATGTTTCTGTTCCACTTGTAATGAGAGTAGTTGAATCTGGAACAATCTTTTCAACAGATGACAATTTGATGTCTGTAGCCGCACAGGAAGGCAGAGTTAACATAACAATTGATGAAACAAATGGGTATGTCAAATATTTATTTATTTATATTTTAATTAGAGGTCATGGCATAACATCATTTATCTTAATTTTATATTAAGCAGTGCGACTAGGACCAATTGGTAAAGTGAAAGATGAATTTTTATAAACAAAAGCAGCATATTTACATGTAGTTTTTCCACAAAATAGTACATTTCAGAGGTGACAGTCATGGGGAATTGTAATAGCTGTGTGTCTGTGTAAGTTAAACAATTTTTTCTATTTTTGATCTTTTAAGATCGTATCTACATATTGAATTTGGATATTTTAATTTAAATTGTTTTTAATTTCAGAACGAGTTTTGATGATCAAAGTGATCAAAGTTTAGTATTGTGTGACGGAAATATAACGGCTGATTTTGAAGATAAAACATGCACTGTTGCTGACAACATTGTAGATTATACCCTTAGAAAGAAGTAAGTGAGAGATAAATAACCCAACTGTCATGTGCTACTATTTTATAAAAATTCAAAAGTAGCACATGACACAACCAAGACTTGTAGGCCTGACTTTTTGTTTTACTTCCATTGTATACACAATACTAAAATATCGCGTTTTATTGTCGTGTGTTGCATTTCACCATGATGCGACATTTTCCAAAACAAATTATTTACTTTCTGTATTTGCACTTTTTTTCAGAGCACAAACCGAAGATCCGGTGGATATTCTCAAAGCTTTTAGTCACAATTTCTTGCAAGGCAGAAATTTGGATGTAAACAACGATGACATTGTTGACATTGATAAAAACACCACAGCATTGTTTATCTCTAGACAACATTTAATAGAGGATGCAGTCAGTGAAATACATACTGCTATTAACTTGAGGTGGCCTCTCGAGGTAACCTTTTATGGAGAGAAAGGAGAAGATCTTGGTGGCCCCAGATTAGAATTTTTTCGACTATTTTTACAGAGCATGAAGGAAATCTTCATTCAAAATGACAGTTTGATAAGAATTCCAGAACATATCGCACAGAAAACTTACTATGCTTGTGGAATTATCACCGGTTAGTTTCCTAAAAGCAACACTGATTTACTTATTATAGTTATATAGCGTCTATCATTGTGTTTAATTGCAACTTATTTTTAATGTTTCAATGCTTCGATTTATTTATGTTTAATTTAAACATATACAAATGTGCTACAATTATCACTTGGTATCAGAAATCATTCCAAAACTCAAAAAGATAATATAATGAAATGAACTGTTTTGTACGTCGCGGTTTTGTGTAATATTTTAAATGAGAACCATGTTCCAGTTAAAGATAATCAAATGTAAATGTAGAATAATTCAGATACGTTTTCTTGAAAAAATAAAATATGCTGATAAATGATCACACAAACACGTATTATATATATATATAATAAAATACAGTCAGTATTTATATATTTGAAGGGCTAAGTGTAATACAAGGTGGTCCTTGTCTCGATAATATTCAAAATCTGATAAAGGATACAGAGGAAGGTGCACAGTTTAAACTAGGACTTCAAAAAGTTGGAATATGGCAGGTATGTAACTGTGCTTGTCCACAAATATTTGCTGCTTTCTTCCACGCCCTGGAAGTTAGTATTTGCTGATCTTGTAAAAGTAATGTTAAGAATAACATGGATTAGCATGTTTATGTTTAATTTTGGCTACCGTTTTGATGTTAATTTTGCATTTCTACTTTCATATTTTTCTATCAAATTTTTTTTGCCTTTTGAATTCCATCTTTATAATCATATTGTCATATTTCAAACGATTTGCCAGGTAAATACATAGATTGCGATATATTTGCAGTTGCTACAGAGAAAGCCAACATTTAAATACATTTTCCACAGAACTGAAAGACTTACTGCAGCAAGACTTTTGCATTTATTGGACCCTCAGTTCCACGAACATGGTAGCAATGTCAGAATTGCCGAGGAACGTACTTATGCGCTTTTTATAAAATATGTCCGGAATGTTGCTGGTAATTATCATTATATTATTGAAAACTAACGCATAATTATTTCTATGAAATAATTCTCTCTAATAATATATTTAATGATACGAGTTCAACTTCAATATATGGAACTTGTAAAAACATTTTTTCTTATTCACAACACTGGTTTTTTTCCACTGAATATAGTAAATAATGAAGATTGGGTCATACCCGTAAAATGAATTCCAGAACTGATCAGAAATACAATAATATCTTTGTTTCAGTATATGTGTAACGATTAATTCTCATTTATTATCCATCAATGAAGATGTATAAATCGTAAAATTTTTTGTACAATGCATGTAATATTATATTCCCACACTACACACACTATTGGATATAATTACATACAAATTAACACCAAGTACAAAAATTTGTAAACATCCCACAAGTTGCATACAGACTTTACAGAATCTCGAATAGATTATAAAGGCACTTTTTAAATTGTATTAGGATATCCAAATTCTTGTGCAAGTCAAACGTACATTCCAACAGAAGTAAACAACTCGCACACAGGCGCTTGTTTCTATGAATAATATTAATAAAAAAATCGAGTATATTACTATATAATAACACAAGGTAGCTAACTTTTTTTCTCTAGAGTTAACACCCGTCCGCTTCAAACTGTTTATTTTCACATTTCGGCGATTAATTTTCCAACATATTTGGTACAGTTCGATTCAAAACACTGTTATCTTTACAGTAATACACATTTTGCATCCCTTGGTTACCTCCAACCTATATAAATAGGATTCAATTTGTTGTAGGATTTGATAGCTCCTGTTGACATATAATAAATGTAAAATTAGTTTCTCTATGCACTTTGTTATAATAGTTTAAAATATACATTTATAACAAATAACAAATAAACTTAATTGTTTGTGACTTGAATCTCTTATAAACTGTTTTATGTCACACGTGACGTAACTTTTATCTATCAAGACTGGAGAACTTCGGGGTTAAAAAACCTACATGGTAAAGACTTTTATGAAGAATGACAGTTTGATATATTTTCACACTATGATAATTTATTGCATAATGCTTACACACAATTTTTTTCGTTATGTGTACCCATCATATTCACATTATTAACCTGAAAGTATGTAGACTGCAGTTTAAACTTAACGATTACATGTCATGGCTTTTACAAATAATTATTTTAAACTTTGGATTACAAATCCAAAGCACAAAACATCGTACATTATAAAAATAGTATTGTACTTACAATGAGTTGTCCCATCTTTGAACAGCACATAAGGTGGTAGTGAATGGTGTTTTACGTCGCATCAGCAATTTTTTAGAAATTCGCAACGATGAACTATTTTTTAAAATCCCGAATAATTAAGCAGTACTCATGATTATGCGGTGCGTGAGTGTGTGCCAGTATTTATTATCTACCTTGTACTAGTGATCACTGATGGCGACTTCTTACAGTGCTAGTTCACTAACAATGTCGCAGATTAACACTGCATGCCACTTTGTCACATTATGCTGACACCGAGCCAACCAGTAAGAACCAACGGTAATGAAAAACCCCTTTCCCATTTGTGGTCGGTCCGACCGGAAGTAGAATCCACAAGTGTGATAGGCCATGGATTTGCAGGCGAACGCCTTAACCGCTAGGTCACCGCGGTCCCTAAAGAGATACCCCACTGGATGGCTATAGGTTGATCAACTTCTAAATGTTTTAGTGTCACCTGAGCTCATCTGAGCCAAAGAATTTCTACGATTTATTCAACATTATATTTGTAAAAATCCGTTTTGTTTACAGCTGGAAGAAGAGAGGCAGTTGCATTAGAAAAAATATTAGCGTTTGTGACAGGGGCAGACGCTGAACCGGTTATGGGTTTTAGTCAAAACCCCACCATAAAGTTTGCGGAAATGAGGTCAACCTTGCCAACAGCTAGCACTTGTACGAAGGAGCTGTACTTACCATTAAACATCACGGGGTCTGACGAAGAAATTTTTCAAACGTTTGACTTAGCATTCGTGAATGAGTATTTTGGATTAGTGTAAATGAAACTCTTCTGTGGTAAAGACACATGTTCTTTTCATGTATAATCTTCTATATTAATATTATTTACAAGGTATTAATTCCTAATGATTAAATAATTAAACAATTGTAGATGAATATGTTTTATTAAATATTTGGTTGTTTTAGTTCTTCAATAACAAAACGTAGTTAATGAAGTTATCTGATCAATTATACAAAATTGTATGTTTGTATTTCAGCGGTAACGTATGTTTTAACTGCACATTTATATCAATAGGTCATTTATAGCTGCAAAAAAGAGTATTTACCTTAGAATATATACAAGCCTTCAGTTGACAACAACTTCATACAATTCGCTGATGCCAACGTATCATTTTATACTCATATAAGATTTTATAATATATTATTCATTCATTCGCCCTTTTTCACATGTATTTTGTAATTTCAACATGAAAGTTCGGCTTTATGTAACAAATGGAGTGATTTTATTTTGGAGTGGCAAAATCTGCTAGTCATCATGTGTTTTTACGTTGTTGTCAATATATACGACGCGCTAATCTCACTGTGTCTACTAGTCATACATACTATTGTCATATAGCATTTTTTAAAATTTTATCGTGAAATACATTCAAAAAATGCCATATGACACTATCCAACTGTGAATAAATATATAGCGTGGAGTGACAGTGTATTGAAGAGCCAATAACCGTTCGTCATCCTGTTGATTTTTCTATTTCCAGTTACAATTTATTTACAGATATACCTTTATTTCTAATTCTTTTGGTTATAATATTATGGAGATTAGATAAAGCTCTAAGGTGCCGAGATAATTTATAGATATTGTTTTATTTCGAACAATTTAGACTTATCTGTTTATGTTAAATCCATTGTGTTATTGTCAAGGACACTAGTAATTTTTTTTACACATGTTATGAAAGCTACTTATCTTTTTCATATTTCAATTATGAAATTACTTTAATTATGCTAATCATGTTCTTTTATACATGTAACTCATGTAATGATTTTTAACAATAAAATAGTTTGCTAGAAACGAATCGGTGTAAAATTGAAGTGGACTGGGATACTCTTACTTGGATAGAATTGGACTTTTATACTAGAATGAAATTAATATAATTCCTTTATACTTTATAGTGTAACATGTCATCCACCCTTAGATCCATTTACACATGCACACACAAACACACAGATATCGCTGTTATCAGATTCAAATTTAAAATAGTTTGAATTTAAGCAGCATCGACAAATTCCCAATCATTTTGTGGCAAGTCTTGTACTAGTGTGCCCTCTGCCCGTTTTTAATGTGCTTTTTCAAGAAATATTAGTCACAGACTACCTTATTATTCAATCAAATCCCTTATACTGACAACAAGAAGTCCGCTTTCTCTACCCTCTTAGAGCCACCAATTCTAAGTGAAGTTACAGACATTTATAACTGTGCAGTGCGTTAAATGGCATGTGCAGTGAGAGCTCTTTATCGTGACACACCTACCGTGACACGTGAACACGGTTTTAAGGTCTTCTACCGTGACACGAGGCCTCATTTATAAGGACTCATCCGAAAGACACGTGAATTTCACTTCTTGGTGCTATACGTCACTACCTTTTTCAAGTCTTAGGTTTGACCATGCCGGGGTTCAAATCTACTACCTTTCACTTACGGAGCGAATACTCTACCAACTAAGCTATTCCATCCGAAACAGATACTCGGTGAAACAGAAACCCGGTAGTTTAGTGGTTGTTCGTCCGCCTCGGGAGCGAGAGGTCGATGTTCGCGCCTCGGATTAATAATTTCCGAATTGGGAATATCTTGTCGGAAGATCATGATGCCCTATTAGCAACATATCATCCAATAAAAATATTGAATAGAACTCACAACCTTCGTCCTTCAAAATTTTTGAGTTTATATTGTTTCATAGTCAAAGTTAATTTTATCGAGTTTTCGTATACACGTTTTTGCGCTATTAGAACTTTTTTGGTATTTCACACAAGTGTCGTACTTTGTCGCATTATCACGTTTTTGTTATCTCTGCTTTTAGAACATGAGATTGATTGGTTGATTGAATGGGGTTTTACGCCCCAGTTAAGATTTTTTCACTCATATCGAGACGTTACCAGCTATAAGTGAAGTGGCAGAAATTTATACCTTTGCAATGCGCTTATGGCAATGTGCAGTGAGGTTTTTTACGTGCCACACCTACTGTGACACGGGACCTCGGTTTTTAAGGTCTTATCCGAAAGACCTAGTGTGGGCAGGAGAAATAGAACATATGAGAAAGAACTCGTGGTGTAGAAATAAACGAGTGCGTGTTGGCATAATGATTAATGTACACTTATGCTAAATATGATGGAATTCAGTTTTCCCGGGATCGGTACTTAAGGCAAACAAAAAACTTTGTACATGTACGACAATACATTATAATAAAATAACATACAAATATATTTTGAATAGTGTTTAATATTACAATCTTTACAAACTGTATAACATTTTCCTTACATGAACACATTTTAACATGAACCTATACAGCAGGTATATTATTTGGTAGCTGATATAAACACAAATCAAGATGAATAATCCAAAAAGTAATTTCTTTATGAGTACCTATTTGTAATTATACATATATAATAAAACAGATACAAGGATTTCAATCAACCAGTGCATTATGCAGCCTTTGAGTTGCACCTGAAAACTAAAGTCTGAATTATGATATAATATTGCTGTGCAGTAGTTTAAAGTATTGCTGCAGTGCCTGTTGCCAATCTGTTGCATTGACCCATCCATTTAATCGAAATATCTCTTGGGCTTGCAAGTCAAATTGGGGCGATCCACTACGGGATGCAATTTCTGTAACAGAATAAGCAAATCTAATATCCTCCTCCTGTAATGGTTGTAGGCAATTTAGGAAGCCGCCTAAAATGTAAAAATAGAATGAAAACTGATTGTTTTTAATACAAATGAACTAAATGCTATGGGGAACTTCTTCTGGAGGTTCGAAGTCCCAGCTCGAACCGCACCTTACAGTTCCACAAATACCGTGACATAAAAAAAATTAAATTGTTATTACACAAAAACACACCAAATTTTCAAATGTAAATAAAATAGAGTTTATACCTTGCCATCAGGCCTACAACTAGAAAAATAGTGTGAAATAAAGCCAACAGATTTTATGTACTATTCTTATCGTTAATTTTTGTCGGATTTTGAATTGGGAATGATTCATAATAAACGTGAAAGATTGTTATTAGAGCACATCTAGAAATGTGAATTGTACTTAAATTAACTTACGAGATTCATCTGGAATATCATACATGAATGTTGGTCTACCGCCGGGACAGACGCTTTGTCTGGAGTTGGAAATATAGTGATGGTTCCATCGGTCCATCAAAAGATCCAAATCATGTTGTATTACAGGCATAAAGCAAAACCTAATTGAACAACTGAAAATTAAATCAGAAAAAATCATTATAAATATTATTAGACAAATACTCGTATGTCATAATTACGAATCTCGTACTACAAAAAATAGAGAACGTAGGTTTCCATAATTGCAATTCGTAATGGGTGACGGTATTGTAATATCTAGACCAAAATGAGAAAAATTAAAACACAAGATCATTTATTGTGGCAATGATCCTTAACATACTACAGGCATAAACCATTAATATCTTTTTCAAAAATGGCAACAGACTGTAGCCCCCTCAAACTGTTTAGCCATATAATCTGAATTGCCTTACATATGACTTCTGTTTCCTTTTTGAAAACCTCCAAAAGCTTCTAAATCTTTGAAAAACGATATCCACCAATCACTTTGTTGGCGTCTTAACATGCTCCACCAAGCTTCTATCCGCTACAAGAAAATTTACATGGAATTGCATTGGAATAATACAGGTGAAGCATATAATCACAAAAAAATGTAGAAATAGTTTAACAATATTAATGTTAAAAACTAGAAAACAAAATGACCTGAAGAATCTTTTTGTGTCAGGTTACTTCGGTTTTGTCAATATTTTTTTTATTGTAATAAACAAATGTAGATTGAATAGTCACAATCAATCTATTCAAAGCAATTTATGATGAGGTAAACTCTTTTTGATATATAGGTCGAAACACAGACCTTTTTCAGTATTATTGTTTGTATCAGGGTTTTTATTTGACGCTAGATTTTTTAAAATGTTATCGTTAAACTACCTGATTTAAAACAGATTTAACCACTCGGAAGCTAAATGGACCTGCAAAGTCATCAGTGGCATAATGTCTGAATGTACACTGCAGAGCTCCCATAACACAGTTTTCGGTCCCTGGATCCGTCTGAAGAATAGTCGGGCAACCTTAAATAAGATTATAATTATGTGAACTTTTACAGATTCAATAAAACATTGTAAAACTGTATTTAGAGGTCACATTGATTCATTCAATGAATGAATTATATAATAGAAGAGTCAAACGTTTTCTATGTGTGTATTATCTCTCTGTCCGTCCATTTGTCTCCTCCTAATTCGTTTGACAGATTCCAACCAAATTTTGTGTATGACTTCCTTCTTGAAATGGAGTGCGCACAAACAGACTTATTTTGTGTCTCATTCATAATCAAACACATATTCACTTTTAACTATGCAAAACTTTAATGTATTAACCGTGACGTATTAAATTCACGGGAATAATGAGTCTAAAAACATTAAGGTAATTTAAAGTATTTTAGTCCATCCGTCCATTACTCTATCTCTTTCTAAACCATTTGGCAGATTTTAAACAACTTTTGAGTATGGCTTCCTTATAGAAGTGGGGTGTGCAAGAACACATTTATATTGCAATCAAACCCCAGGGCATGTGGATATGCGAAGTCCTACTCTAGTTTTTTAGTTTTTAATATGCGTCTAATTATACATAAAATTGATAGAGTTTTATAGTATTTTTTAAGTTTACAAGTACTAGTATCATTACCTTTTAATTCATCTACACATCTTACATAATGGAAGGCAACTATGTCTGGGTTGTTGTTTGATGGACCGACTTCAAGCCATAATATCTTACGTGAATATCTAGAAATGTTATAAAAATTGTTGTATTACTATTTTATATGATACAATTTATAGAATAGTGTTACACGTTAACTCTTAGTATAGTATGCATGTGACAAAGGTCATTTTGTCCCATCGTCTGGCATTCGTACCATAAGTAGTGACTTCTTGATTTTTACAAATAGTCACTGTCACCTTCACGTCACAGTACAGTGATTTTTATAATATTGTATAGTATCTTGGACACATAGTGAAACTGTGTAAAAATAGGATGCAAATAAATAAGAGACTTATCTGACATTGGCACGATCAATTGCTTGATTTAACCTCACATTTGTGTATACTGTGATTCACAATATGATCATTGTTCTATCACACAAAGGTATGGTTGAATACAACACTGTTGAAGCAATTAAAGACACATTTGTACCGCTTTGCAGAGCTCTTCTGGTCATTAAACCGAAATGAAGAGCTCTGATTTGGTTTTGTTTCTGTACATGTATTAATGTAATATTTAGTTTTTACAACGATCTGTTATGCTTCATAAATATGTTGCTTTCCTGTCAAGTTTACGCTATCTAAATTAAGTAGGTATTAATGATGCGCCTATTACCCAGTCTGAGGGTTGGTTTAAAAAGAAAAATAAATAAGGTGTGAACGTAGGTTGAAAATGTTGCTACCTCAAAATGAAATACATACCCATCTATACAACCGTGTATGGGAAATCCATAGGGCTTCAGTTTGTCGTATCTGCAAATACCGAATAAAATCCTTTACCAAGCCCATCAAAAGTATCTCCCTTTAGATGTACTGTTTTAATTGTAAATCCAAAACAAGACTTAATGTACAATGTTTAAGAAGTAGATATTTCATTAAACCTTGTCGTCTGTTGGCCATGTTTTTTTAACAAAGTTTTTTCTAATAACTGATTTATTTCAGCAGATAAAGAATAATTTTTTTTATTACTTGCTAGATTAAAATCTTTGCAAATTTTGATATAAAATAGGTTAAATTCAACAGATTGTAAGTTTTCTTCCAGAGGAAAACAACCTTAATCTCTTTAATTAGTTTCAAGATAGTCGTAACTGCAAACTCTAATAAAAAGCCATTTCAGAAGCAATAACTCCTCGGTGGGTTTCCAGAAAGATAATGGGATTTATCAGATCTTTTAGAAAAAATTTTGAGTACAAGACAACTAATATATTATGCATAAGGGCCTGGGACGTTTTTGTTAAATTTACTAACCCATCTACATGCCAGATGTGATTAGGTCCATTAGTTCTATAAATCTTCCTTTTAATTCTGCGTCTTCCTCGAAAATTTACAGCCAGTGGGTCGATTTCTTTCATTAATTTCATCACTTGATCTCTTTAAATTAAGTAGACAAATAGAAATGACACCATGTGAAAAAGATGACGATTAGGCCGGTTGCTCACCTGACACAGAACCGAATAAAAGAAAAGATATATAAATAAAATCTAGAAGAAGAAAATTTATGACCTTGAACTAATTTAAGACAAGACGGAAACCAAATAATAAGTGATTTAATTATCTTAAAAATTAATCCAGATATTCCGATCAAAACAAACATAAAACAAAACTAAATCATGACTTTAATATGACATTGACCTAACTATAAAGAGTCTTGTAAGCCAGGTAAGCCAGGGTTGTGATTATATTCAGTGAGAGCTTTGTATACAAACCAGCAGCCAAAAATTCATATCAAATGAAAAAAGAAATCCCGACCGATACAAGACACCTAGCAATAAATAATAAGACATTTTAATGCGAGATACTCATTTTACAAAGTTTAATAATAAACATGAAAAACATAAACTGCATTTCGTTAGAATTTTTGCGGAATCGACAAATTATATACTAAGAGGAATAGAAAAGCCAAATTGCATATCAGATTTTGTCTCAATTCCAAAACATTTGTTTACAATTTTGTACCAGTGTTAACTTGACCTGTTTAAGCAACCATAGAAATTTCATGAGCAACCTAAAATTGCAACAGCTCACTGATGCTTCTGACCAAGGTTCACGGAAATCTATCAAGTAGTTTTAGATGAGATGTCTAAATAAGTGTTAACTTAAAACCCCTCATTTTATAATTTGCAAAATAAATACAAAACGCATATTTATCGAGGAATTTTTTACAAACCTAGCGAACAATAAATATTAAAAACTTAATATAGATCATAATTCCGTGATCTGCCTTGTACTAATCTGTAGTTGAATTTATAATGCTAGTTCACTGTCACACAATGTTGCACATAGCTGTGTACCACTTGGTCACATTTTATGATTAAATTAACACTAATTCAGTTAAGGGCAAACGGCAAGGAAATTAAATCAGTTACAAGTCCCCTGTGCGGATTCGAATTCCGGTCGCCTTGGTAAAAGATGAATGTAAATCTACTAGGTCACTGTGGCCCCTGTACGTCAAATGCCACTAATTTAGTTAGGAATGAACATTTTGATAATGTAACTGATAAATTAAGTCGTATACAAGAAAATTTTGAAAATTGCTTAATTGAATGCGTACATCATAAAACAATATATTTGACAATTTCTAGAAATAGGCAAGGATACTATCTTCAAAATTTATCTTATAATACCTTTTGTAATGAACCGACTCGGTGGTCTAATGGATAAAGCGTCTGCCTCGAGAGCGGGAGGTTGCGGGTTCGATCCCGCACCGGGTCATACATAAGACTGAAAAATTTGAGATACTGCTTTCATGCCTGGCGCTCGGTATTTAAAGGACAGAGTATCGACTGATTCACCCAGATGTCAGTATAATGTGACTGGGGGAGTGGTACGCTTGTCTGCGGCGTATTGACTCTCTGTGAACTAGCACGCTAACAGTGCCCTGAGTTGCACACTAGTACAAAGCAGACCATAAGACACACTCGCACATTACACGCATACACGAACTGTTCTTAGATTAATCCTTAGAGATGATTAAAAAAATGTTCTCGTCGCGAATGGCTGAAAGATTGCCGATACGACGTTAAACTCCATTACCACCACCACCTTTTATAATGTCCGTCAGTACATTTTGAAATCAAACTCCTAGTAAACCAAATTTTCAAGTATGGAAAAAGAAACACAAATTTGGAAGCTTTATTCCATTATAAAACTGAAATGTTTTAAGTCGAGTGATAAAAAAACAAAGGTATAACTTTTACCTTCGTACATGGTAATTTTTCTGTCTCAGAATATCTGTCATCTGTCGATATCCAACTGTATGTGGCAAATCAGGTAACAACCTCTGAAATCATTATTTAACACTTGAATTTCTCGGAATTGCGTCAGATTTTCTGTAAGTATGTAACTTAAAAATGTAATTAAATCATTCTTTGTTGCTCGATGCTTTACAACGTCGGCTGTACTGAAACTAGCGTTGTCATTTAGGTTGAAATTTGTAAGAACACCTATATATGCAGATAGTGTTATACTTGGTGTAGAAAGATAAGCAACAAACAAACTGGTATTTTGACAACTTTACAACAACTGATTCGTTCAGACAATAGTATAAAACAAACAACAGTTACCTGTATTGTCATCTTAATTTCGTCTGTGGAATTGTTAGTTGGACCTCTTCTTGAAGGCATTCCCATCTTCTTGGCTTTTTTTCTAATAGCATTTGAACTAAATAAGTAAACATATTTGACGTCATTTTGTTTAATTTTTCCATTTTAAACATGAGGCTCAATGGAACTGTGCTATAAATTGCAAAAAATAAATCATTACCTTGACCTTGAACCTCCAATATTTCAAAAACAAGTCAAAAAAGTGAAAGTTTTATTTTAAAACCCTCAATAATTTTTAGGGAGAAAGCCACAGAAGTCATGAAGTCAAGACCTTGACCTTAGATCACAACTTCATTTGGAAAAGCATTGCAAAAAAATATCAGAACAGAAACCCAATTTAAAAAAACACAGCAATAATAACCTACTTCATAGACAAACAGATTTAGCACAAAAACATGTAACATTTGTTCCAGTGAATTTCACAAATTGTACAAACTAGATTCTGTCCAGTAGTTTCAGACGAGGCATCAAAAATCAGTATTTAGTTAAAAACATTGATAAAACACCCATTTTACAAAGTTTGAAAAATATACGCAAAAAACTAATTTTTTGAGCAAATTTGACTAAGTTCACAAAATATATACTTAATGGCTCGTAGAAGCTAAATACTAGTATTACATTTGACTTTGCCTTCTACATTTGTTCTATCTATCTATCTATCTATCTATCTATCTATCTATTAATAAATTGAAGATGGGTCTTAGTGTTTCATCCACTGCTCCAACAACCAATTTCCCACATTAAATCGATGACCAATGATTACCGACTCACGGCGTCAAATGAACTGTTGAACTAGTGCTTCTTAGGTCCTACATGACTTTGAGTCAAAATCGTTTAAAAGGCGATAAATCTTGACTCACTGCCTCTCTTTGGGCCCGACACGCCGGTTTATCGCAAGTCTACCTTTGGTCGCAAAATCGAACCCTGGTGGACAGTTATTTTGAAAAGGGAATGAAGACTCGGTGTTTCCCTCCGCTATTCACACTTCCGGTGAATTTCCTTTAACTTCACTCTACATCGGTCACGTGGTCAGCACTTCGCCTTTGTGAGGCGCCTCTGTTCCAGAACTCTCATATTTGCGAGGCGAGCTAACTTTCAGGTGTATATAGGGGCGTGTTTTCATTCCATGTTCAGAACTTCTTTCATGTCATTATGTCAGAATTTACCGAAAAGGTTTATTATTTTACTATAATTGCGGGGAATCCTAATATTTTTTTAAAAGAAATCCAAATCGGAGAGGGATTGTATATGTTAAAACCTCGGTTTATTGATTGTATTTGCCAATAAATTTAAATAATATTGTGATTTTTTATAACTATGAGCAGACTTCATGATGGATGTATGTTTTACCATGGTCTTTCCATGAATAACATATTCATATTTTTACGAAGTATTTTGCTCAAGAAAAAACTTACCTTAACTTTATACTGTGAATTTTTTCTAGTATTTCGGATATCTCTCTATAACTCAATTGTTTTTCAACATAATGCCGGATGATATTCATCGCCTCTGAAAAAAGATTAGTTTTATCAGATGGGAAAATGGCTCAAATCATAAACACGGTATAAAAAGAGGGTTTCTTAGTTTTAACAAGTATGAACCGAGACTTTTTTATTTTCTTTTAAAATGAGCATGGATGATAAAAGTACCTAGATTTTTAAAAATGTGCTGTATTATTTTTATGTTTACAACTAAATTAAAACTCTCGTAATAGTTAACGATTTTGAACTATAAATTACTAAAGTTGCATACTGAAATATTAATGATTCTGCATACGTTTAGCAATACCGTAATATACAAACTTAAAAATCATTAGTGATTGGTACTTTATTTAATACAAAGAATTAGATACTTACCCAAACTTTCCATCACAAAATCTTCTGCTAACTATTTCAAGTTCTTCTTTAATATATAGTATCGGTTACACTCTTAAGATTAAAATGTCAAAGTTCGTCTTAAATTATTTTCGTTATCGGTTGGAAACCGGTTTAATGTCACAGAAGAATGTTAATTAAAATTACTTTTGTATTTTGTCAATTATTCTTAATATAATGACAAAAACAAACTGCAATCAGTTGTTTTTTGTACTAGATATATAGTAACAAAAAACAACTACTATCTGTTCTTTTTTGTCATTTTAATTTTAACTCTGACAAAAATGTATAGCTTATAGTTGTAATATGTACGTTGTTTGTTGACAAAAATGCACAACTACTAGTTGTTTTTTGACGGCCGCTATCGGCCATCGTAGTAAACATACAGGACAAAATTATGAAGACTACTAATCTATGTATTATGAAGATAGCTATACTATATATATACATAATTTCCTTTTTGAATAACAAATATTCATTTTGTTCGTTGGGACATGTCTTCTAAAATATTTTCATT
Source organism: Anadara kagoshimensis (assembly GCA_021292105.1). Classification (NCBI taxonomy): domain Eukaryota; kingdom Metazoa; phylum Mollusca; class Bivalvia; order Arcoida; family Arcidae; genus Anadara; species Anadara kagoshimensis. Next base: position 37,653,462 of record CM037871.1, read on the forward strand.
GTCCTAAAGTCTACCCTGATGCATCGCTTTGTGAATTGACAGTATCATAGTACTATTTTTTTGGCGGGTATTATTAGTATAATATTTTCTATAGTGGTTACAATTTAATTGGAACAATTCCAAACATTGTATCTTTGTTCGGTTACAATATATTTGATCGCTGAAAATATTATGACACTACATTAACATGGCGAATTACTAAAACTTGAATACCAGACCTTTGTCTTAAGCTTACTCCATTTATATTATCAAATCAATAATTTACATGTTCTGAAGGTGAAAATAATATGTTGAAATAGAAAAAGAAAATAGGAACAGCAATAGCAAATAAGAAATCACTGCGTCTGAGCGTTACTTTGATCATGCATTTGAACTTCACAAATCATTGCGCGGAGTAGAAAATGCGATGGCATCACTTAATACATTGTTCGTATTAGAACCAGATTGGATTTTTATCATAGTTCAGAAAACCTGAGTATAATAAATAGACTTGTGTAGTTAAAATATAAAACGATTACAAAAATAAAACTGAAGTAAAACTAGATTAATTTGAAAATACAGAGTTGATGTTACAATTCAAGGCACAAAGAACGTCATGGTTTGGCGAGGGGCTCTATGTTCTAAAAGATGTCGCAATCTACATCTCGACCACCGAGCTCAATTAAGCAATCATACTGGACCGATTTTTTAGAACGTTAAAATTTTTGTGTCTTTTCGTTACAAGTCAGTAAACACGTTTGATCGAACCATCTAACTGTGGCATTGTTTTTCTATTGTCAACTTTCCTTTTCTATGCAGCAATACACCTGCTTCTCCTGCTAATGATGAATTTGTTTCAAAATGAACACGCTATGATAGAGTAGAGCTTGTTCCAAATACGGAAACTTTATACAACGAAGCAAGCTGCATACAAATACTAGTAAATTGTTGACCTAGTTTAATGCTTAATGATAAAGTTTGATGGCCGTCATCACAGTATTGTTGATAAGTTTAATTTGGTGTCTATTTATATTTGACGTCCCATAGTTCCATGTTCCTTTCACTCAAGTACAATGTTTTCCATTTTGTATAAATCTGCTAATAGAAAATGTTGTTGTTGTTGTTGTTGTTGTTGTTCATAGCATGTGAAAGTTTCAATAGAACAATTTGTAGTTTAAAACATACATGTAATATACATGTAACAATCAATGCCATCATAAATCATGGAATAGCACACACACACAACACACGCACATACACACTTGAATATGACTATACACTGATCTACTGTAACAAGTCACTTATTGGTTTAACGAAAGTGTCCACACTCATTTCGCTAATCTACAAAATTATCTTTAACACATTTTTAAAAAAAACCCAAATAACATTTTTTGGGGATTTATCTTATCGAAACATGGGGCAAAGACCTAAAACAGGACTAAAAATTGTAGTATTTAAAACAAATAAAACAAAAGAGAGAGAATGCTGAGAATGCAATGACGTCAACCACAATAAATGATAATCGAATTTCCTACTGGTACGTCATTACCATATGTATTGTCTATCAAAGCACGGAAACCAATTGTATTGTTTTCATGGTTTGATTACACATATCGGCATTTTTCGTATAAAGGTACACCATGATAGATACACTTTAAGTTAGCCTGACTGATTTATAGCACCTTAAAATGTTTATAACCTGTAAAGATAAGAACAAAATGAAAATCCCATTAACCTAGAGACCTACTGACACAGTGATACACAGAGAAGAATATACAATACAGACATGTCTAAAGGTTAACAATTATCTTGTCTGAAAATTGACGTATCGCCGGCCACGCCCACAATGTTCCGACACTGGCCGCCATCACGGTACCAAAGCAGCGTCACGGCAACTAATGACGTACTAGTGTCAGTGACGCCATTAAATGACACAATTCAGGCCGAGTTTTCATTCTTTTTGTGTGTAATTCAAGCATGCCAAGGCTGTCGGAATATTGTGGGCGTGGCCGGCGATACGTAAATTATTCCTGAAGTCTGCTCAACTCAGCCCATCGTTAGGTATATGCCGACAGATTTTTGTGAATGTTTACATTTGGTGTCAAAGACGTTAGCTTCTTGACCACTAGCTATTCATATCTCGGCCAATCGTCATTCAAGCTTCGATTCTTATTCGTTAACTTATTGTTGGATTTTCGACAGGTCTGTACTGTATATCATAGCCGGTTGTATGAAACCTTACAGCATCGTATGAACAACAACGTTAATACTGTTTCAATGGTTTTGTCAAAATCGTGAGAGCAACTACCTTGATACCTTTTTGTCATATATGGCGTTGTGTCCTTTGTTCTTTCTTATAATGACGTCAGACATTATTTGCTTCTTCTGTTGTAATAATGTACATTAATTCCTGAATTAATATATAGACCAATATAACATAAAATATAGCAGTCAATGTTTAAACCACACTAAAAAAGAGTAAAATCTTTAAAAACTATCAAATTAGGTTAAACACGTGAACATCCACCGGGGAAGTGAGGTCAGGTGATCCCAAAGGGTAGGCACCTCCTATCCAGCTAGCTATACAAACTGCAAATTAAAATTGAGGACGAAAAAATACAAACCCCAAACTCAACTTTTTATCAGGACAAACTTTCTTCTTTCTTAGCAAAACTTCAAGTGCATATGGCAATTATATGTTTCATATTGTAGAGAAAATGTTGACTTCCATTTTTAAGATCCAATAAAGTTACGCGATTTTTGTAAAAATGTAAAATTTAATGCATTTAGCCAAGTGAATATACATTTTGCCAAGATAACCAAGAATGAGAAGATATAACAAAATATGTGGTTGAAAATGTTAAATAGAACTTTAATCACAGCCCTTGAATTTACTTCAGTTCCTAGACTTTTGACTTATTTCCGTCTCTCCGTGAGGCGAATCGGGCCATTTACAAGTTCTCTCTATTTTCCTCTATCTGTTGCTACATTTGTTGCTTCAGTCCATGAGCTGTAACCTAGTTTCTTACGTTCTTCTTCAATGGTCCTTCTCCAAGTCTCTTTGGGTCTTCCTCTTTTCCTTTTCCCCTCTGGTGTCCAGGTGAGTGCCAGTTTTGGGTACCTGTTGTTTCCCATTCTTAAAACGTGACCCAGCCATTTCCATCTTCTTCTTTTGATTGTGGTGCTGATTTTTTCTGCCCCAGCTCTTTCTCTTGTTTCTTCATTTGATATTTTCTGTGGCCAGTAGATTTTTAAAATTCTTCTTAGACATTTGTGGAGGAAGGCATCTACCATTGCGTCTTCGGTTTTTGTCATTTTCCATGTTTCGCTGCCAAACAGGAGGATAAGAGTACATTTGAGTTTAGCAGGCGGAATTTTGTTCTTTTTGAGATCTGGCTGTTGTTCCAAATAGGAGCTAGTTTGCTGAATGTTAATCTGGCGAGGCGGGATCGTCTTCTGATATCTTCATTTGTTCCTCCTGTGTTGGTTAGTATTGCTCCTAGGTATGTAAAGGTTTTGACATTTTCAATTACTTTCTGGTCGTTGCTTGTGATTGGTTGAGCATTGTTTGCATTAAATCTCATCACCTTGGTCTTTGAAGCATTGATTTTGAGGCCGGTGGAGTGGGCGTTGTTGCTTACGTCACTGAATTTTCTCTGAAGCTGTTCCTGTTCTTTTGTGCTTGAGATTATTGCAATGTCATCTGCATAATCTAGGTCATCCAGTTTGGTGGTAAAGTTCCATCTTATTCCTGTGTTATTTGTGGCAGTTGATTTTCTCATGACCCAGTCGATAACCATGAGAAACAGGAAACCGGACATGTTGCAACCTTGCTTAACTCCTGATCTGATTTTAAACCAGTCTGATGTTCCGCTTGATGTTATTACAGCACATTTGTTGTTGCTGTACATGCATTTTACTATTTGGATTATCTTGTCTGGGATGTCATATTGTTTCATGATTTTCCATAGTGTGTCTTGGTGAACACTGTCGAATGCTTTTTCAAAGTCAATGAAACAGATGTGAAGGTTGGAGTTCCATTCTACAGTTTGCTCATTGATATTCCTGAGTATGAAAATTTGTTCCGTTGTGCCTCGTCCTTTTCTGAATTCTGCCTGTTCTTCCCTAAGGTGTTTGTCCACTTGTTGTGTTATACGCTTGATGATGATTTTATCAAGGATTTTTGACGTTGTTGGTATCAGTGTAATGCCTCTCCAGTTTCCACAGCAAGTGAGGTCTCCTTTCTTTGGCAGTTTGACTATTAAACTTTTTTCCAGTTGCTTGGAATCTTTTCCTCACTCCATACTTTTTTCAGTAATTTGTGAATTTCCTATACCGCACTAGACGCATATCACTACCCTGTGGTTAACCACCAACACAATCAGTTCCTAGAAGCGTTTGTCATTTCTTGTCTTCTTTTTTGTTTTGGTGTTTGTATCATTGGCTTGTATTATGCTATGTCGTTGGTTGCTTTGGTTGTCGCCAAGTACATGTTTCCAGTTGCAAATATTCGTATTATATTTTATATCATAGTAAATAGATTTGTTTGTTAGTTTGTTTGTCTGTTTTAGTTGGTTTGTTTATCACTGTGCATTTCCACTGTAAATACATATCCAGTGTACACTGCTTTGGTATAACAAGCTCTGACATTTGTACCAATAGGTCTAGAAAAGACTAAGACCATAATAACATATGTCACAATAATGTCAAATACAAACATACTTGTCCATTTGAAAATAGAATTCCAAAAGTAAACACTTTGAAACTGGTACATTAAGTTCATAACATTATAACCTTTTCTAAAACAAACAAGTTTAAAAGTAAAAACTTATAAACTATTGCTGTTTGCATTTTTAATGTTTATTTACTGTTGTTTATTTATCTGTTTTATCATTCTTGGCTCCTAAAATCACCCAGTTGTTGTGTATCTTCTATTGACATGTGTGAATTGTTTAGACATAAATATTTGGCCTATTCAATGAATAACTTGGTTATGATCTTACACTATGTCATAACACTAAACCAACATGTTTTTATTGGTCAGATTTGTGTGTAACGTTGTTCTTTTTGAACTGACTGAATACTTTTCACATTTTTGTAACAAAGCCAAAACTTTAGTGACGCAGGATATTGTTTAGTATTTTATTTTACAAGTTTCACGTTTCAAAAAAATCGAAAGGTTTCTATGGAAACCTTTATTTATCTTTTAGTACAAGGTATGGCGTCTAGACTTTCGTTAATAACGTGACTTCTAACACTGACGTATATCTCCATTTGTCCCGCGCATTTGCCGGGGTAATGTATGTAAATATAACGTTTTTCTGAATGAAACTTTTACTCTACAAGATTAAAATTTCCTCTTCTCAAAGTTCTGATTACAAAATTACAGGAATTTGCAAAAACTGTATGATCTGGTTAATGTAAATGAAATCTAGATACGATACTTCAATGTCACTTTGATAGCGGAAATGCATTTATCATGGAGCCACTTTCATTCATTCAGATATTAAAATTGTTTCGTAAACATTATCACGTGTTTTGTAAAGTAGTATTAATCAATCACAAGCCTACAGGGGCAGTTGTTCAAATCTTGATTAGTTTAATCAATCGATTTATCAAATTTTGAATTTTGTGTAATTTCAAATATATTGTGAATTTAAAGGTGAAAATGTAGAAAATGGATAGAATGTCGCTAAATTAAAGCAAGTTGTTATAGAAATATCGACTTGATAATGATGATTTGAATTTGTGTTAATCATTGATTAAACTAATCACGTTTTGAACCATTGACCACAGGTCCACGTTCAAATCACAATCCCAAACACAAAGCAAAAACTTTGAAACTGTCAAATTAAGTTTAATACTTGAACTTTAACCAAGTAAGTAATGTCAGATGCTTATCGGTAACATGTGTATACAATTCTTGTTTAGCTAGCTAACCGCCAAATGCGAAATCAACATAACATAACGCTCTTTGTTTTTCGCAATTCGGCTTTTGTCATTTGTCCTGTTCTGTGAAGCAATATATCGGCTCCTACTGCTTAGCGGTATTTTATTTTCAAAGGTAGAGCTTGTTCCCAATACTGGAACTTTAAACAGTGAAACAACCTGTTTACTTAGTGACACGAAAAAATTAAAGGGCGTCATGACAGTATTGTTGATCAGTATGCTGTCTCTGTATATAAAAAAAATCTTGTTTTAATTATTATATTAAGATTAAAGTGGAAACTGTTGCGTGTTCATTGCGCGTCAAGTCTGACCTGGCCGTTTGACCTTTAATTTGAATCTTAGAGTTGGCCTAATAGACTACTTGATTTAGGTAAAATAGCATGATTCATTACCATTAACACCCAGTTCCCAGCATTACTATCATATATCTTTATATATAGCTCCTAAATTACAGAATGGATATGTCAGTTTGAATATTCAAATTAAAGGTCAAACGGCCAGGTCAAACTTGACGCACTATTCCTTGTTCAACAAACAACATTGTAGTTGGATCCATGCATGCATGGGTAGTGTTAGAATTGCCAGTTAATAATACAAAATGCACGTGTTTTTTCTTTTCATTATACAGACGAAACAAATACTTGATTTCCCTAAACGTAAATGTATTGGTCCATATAGGAAATATTGAAATTAAAGGTCAAGCGGACAGGCCAATTTTGTTTAGCTATAAACCAATGCCGTGTGTTGACACAAAATAAAAACTTAGATTGCCATCGCCGATTTTCTCAATGTTTTCGAAACTGGAGTTTAACTTTTAAGGTATCGGTTAAGACAGATGACGCATCTTCAAAATATCTCTTAATCAAATTTAATCATTTTTGAAATCTTATCTAGATGAATACTAGACTGAAGCCAATTTTAGATATTGGTGGTCCATGTAAAATTTCTATTTCTGACAGTCGGAGTTACGATTTTAGATCTATCTTATCTTTCTATCATCTCTCATTCATTCAAAGAAATGTAAATGCCGTTATCAATGTTACAGAAAATAAAAAAGCAAAAAAAGTAGGAAAGCTTACATATAAATTGATAAAAGCTTAATTTGTCCATGATATAATGCTTCCTTTTCTAAAATAATCAAAAGTGATATTTTTTACACTTCAACACATTTTGCATTTATATCGCTTATTTTGATAGTTAAATCTATTATTAAGTGGATACACCAATATGTTTTATTTCTAAAGTAGCTTTATGCTTTATTTTTAATTTGATTTGTATCCAAAAAAATAATTAAAAAATCATTTGTTATATAGTCATTGGGAAAAATTAGGGGGGGGGGGGTTGACAGTGGGGGCGAATTTGGTGAAAGCGGGTGCGAATTTACCTTGGGGCGAATTGACTTGAATTCTTTTATAACTGTGACATTTGTATGATATCAAAGTAATAGATTATATTTAGACTTAATGCTTAGATTTAAGTATTGGTGATTTCATTAATTCCCGTGTATAAAAATGCTCAATTACCACTTTGTAAGTGCATAGCAATGACCTTGACTCTATTTAAAATAAAATGTGTATTCCCATGTCAACGACCTCTGGGAATAGTTAAAATGTGTATTCCCATGTCAACGACCTCTGGGAATAGTTACGTGCAATTCAGCCTATAAGATGTATATCTTATCGCAAAATGTCTTGCATTTGGTTTAAAATAGTTATCGTTTTTTTAATAGAGTATTTTCTAAGTCGCCAACTACAATTATTTGTATGCACTTCATAGTTAACAACTTTAATTTTTTATAAATATCTTAAATAAAACCAAACAGCACTTTTTTATTTTATTTCATGATTTATTTATTTATTGTTAACATTTTAGTTGTGGTTCCGGTCACCAACCTAATTTTTAACTTTTTAACACTATGAAATGATTATCGTGATCATCCTATTTCCGGAACACCCGGTCTCACTTCCCTGGTTTAACTTAATATAATTTGCCAGTTTTCAAAGTTTAATGTTGCTTTTAGGATTGAGACTTGGTCATGGGCCATTATTTTTTGGTTTTATTTTATTTTATTTGTAACGTTTTGTTTGGTGCAATGACTAGTTCCAAATACATTCTTTACAATTGCATAATACTTAATTCCATTTAATTTACATTGCATCAAGCTTGTATTGAGCTACAAGTAATCAAAAACAAACATACTTATCCATTTCCGAATCACAATCCAGAAGCAAAGTAAAAACTTTGGAACTGACAAGTTAGGTTAGACACGTGAACTTCCACCAGGGAAGTGAGGCCGGGTGCTCCGGAAGGGTAAGCACCTCCTGTTTAGCTAGCTACACCCGTCACGTGTGTAATCAAAATTGTGTGAAAGGAACATGGAACTATGAGACGTCAAATATATCCAAGGCAATCCTGGACACAGAGACATCAAACTTATCAACAATACTGTGATGACGGCCATAAAATTTTTGAGGGCCTTGATAAGCCTAGGCTTGCAATATCCCTGAGTCAACTATTTATTTGCAAGCAGCCTACTTCGTTGTACAAAGTCCCCGTAGTGGAAACAAGCTCTACCATAGCGTATTAATTGGGAAACAAATACACCATAAGCAGGAGAAGCAGGTATATTGGCATAAAAAAGGAAAGTTGCCAATAGAAAAATTGAAGTCATCACGTTTGTCATAAAGTTTCAAATGTAGCCTTTCTTGTGCGTCATAATTCAGGTATAAGTCTAAATATGAAGCAGATCTTGAGGAATCAGTCGTGTCTTTTATTTCAAGCTCACTAGGATCCATTATCCATTGTTTTGGCAGCTTTACAATCACAGGCAGTTAACACGCACTTTATGGGAGCACCCTTCAATCAACACCGTCTGTTGATTAGCGTTTAATATACTCTGTTTAATGATAGATTTGTATAAAGGTTTGTTCCGTGTTGAAAAACGAAAACTAATGTCTGGACGTACTCTGTGAGATCTGGTACGTAACCTGGACTAAATCAACTTACAATTTGTTTTATTTAAAAACAAACATACCAATCCAAATCCAAACCATAACTCAATAGCAATGTCGTGATGATTTTGAATTTCATTAAAATAATGCATGAAAAAATGTCTTGTGTTCAGTTTGAATGCATTATTTCAATAAAAAGCCAGAATCAGCAAATGACAGCAAAGTGAAAACTGGCAAATTAAGTTACACAAAAGTTTTTCAAAAGTTGTTTTAAAAAATAATGCATTTTTTATTTATCAAAAATAGATAAATAAAATGGTGCAAGATATAGTTCGTTATGGACGACATACCGAAGTCTATATCTGTGAAAGTAACTAAATTAAGAATTTATATAAAAACTCTTTTATTGAGAAATTTTATTTTTAGAAATGCACGGTAAAATTAAACTGAGCTTTGAATAATTTTAGACCCAAATTATAAACTCCCAATTACACTTCATATATCTGAAAAAGACCAGCCTTACATGCTGACGTTTATGACCATAATTGCAATGTCCTGTAGATATTTGTAATGCACGTTACGTTTAAACACGCAATAAACAGTACAATTTACACAGCAACACTTGAACCAATTCGTTTTGTAAGTCAAGGCTAAATCATAATATTTGGAAAATGTTTTACATCATTTTGACATTAAGACTAATCACCAAAATCTTTGATATAAAACTACACTGGCAAAATTCCTAACGTATAATACTCGGGCTCAATGAACAGCGTGGGACTTCATAGCATATATATCATTCTAATTTAAACAGTTTGGTAATCTTGATTGTCAAACACTGTATTATTTCACACAATTTCATTATTTCTATAGACTTTCAATTATTTTTTTACAATTAACTACACTTAATTTCAAATTCAAATAGGGTTGGTTAATTATTTGGATATGGATTGGTATGTTTGTTTTTGATATATTCTTTGACTACCCATAATGCTTAATGTTTTATATTTACATAATACTTAATCCCATTTGAAATCTATGGAGTATGCTTGTATTCCATAATTCCATGTTCCTTTCATTCTCCATTTTGATTTCACACGTGACGAATGTAGCTAGCTAAATAGGAAGTGCTTACAATTCCGGAGCACCCGGTCTCACTCCAATGTTTTACTTTGTTTGCCGGTTCCTAAAATTTAACGTTGCGTTGGGATTGTGATTTTTACATGGGCATGGAATGGTATGTTTATAATTGATTTATGAAAAAAATTAACAAAAAATCAAGGATTTAAACAACAGTACACCCGAATGAAGTAGAACAAGTAACCATCACTTTGGCGCAGATATTCAAATGTCTTTGTACGTCGTCTATAATAACATGACGCCACTAAGAGCAAATCCGTTCATACAAAAATAACGAGAAACATATGACCAATCAATATCCATGAAGCAAAGGAGATTTGAATTATTAGCGATTGCATTCCAGCGATTGAAACAAATATTTCCATGTAAAGAATGCCAATTCCAATTGTACATATGCTATATACTATTTTTCTTATATGAAACATCTTTGCAAAACAATCCCTATAACCTCATGGAGAAACTCACGCGACATGGCTGAATTGGACGTTACAAACACGACCTTTTTCAAAGTGTCAACAGATGTGGGCGTGGCTTCACGTCTGTCACATCGAAAATGATTGGATAAGAAAGCGGAGTCCCATGTCCGCCAAAACCAAAGCTGTTCCCCCAACTGCTAGTAGTAGGTAAGCAAGTAATTTGAATACCATCCTGACAAACAACGCTCAAGTTTTCGTGTCTTTGAAAGATTGTAAATATAAGAAATGAAATTTTACTTTTGTTCTACCACGAGGTTGTGGAGAGAATGGGAATGGCGCAAATTCAACATAAAGTGCTTCGCACTTGATTAAATTTGCACCATTCTCATCCTCTCCATAACCTCATGGTAGAACAAAATTAGAGGATTAAAAACAAGTGTTAGTTTAAACAATATTTATTCATCATTAGATACAAATAATATAATTCATAACAAACTTTAAACTGGATTCAGGAACAAGCGCTAGCTTATTTCAACCCGTCTCCAGAACAACTGTACAACATAATGTAAAACAACCTTTATTGTCAACTGCCAACCCCAAACTAATTCAATAAGACACTCCATGTTTTACGCGATTTGCACTTTGGGTTAACAGTGAAACAATAAAGATTGTTCTACAGTAATTCAATAATAATGGCCGTAACTAGAAAAAAACAAAAGTTATAAGTACATGTAGGTTAAATTTTTAAATTACTAACAAACTAATAATAAAAAAAAGAGAAAGTGATTGCCCATCAAAAACATGTTATGATATAATTACTAACATAAGACTAAGTATAATAAATACAAGTACATATGTATAATTATATCGGTGTGGCGAAGTATATTAGAACTTTTTGTCAATAGATATATTTTTGAACTGTATTAAAAATTTCTTCATTTTGTTCAGTAGTTAAATTCTCAGAGTCACCAAATAACAATAGTTTTACAGTTTGTGTTGACGGTCAGATTATCTATGGATTCCTTTCGAACTTCATCATATAGGGGACATAATAGAAGAAAATGTTTAACAGATTCGATTTGATCACACTGACATAGAGAGACTATCAATTAAATTCTTTTTATACAAGTGTTCATTAAGGGAGCTGCATTCTAGTCTAAGTCTACAATGAAAAATTTGTTCCCTTCGTTACCAAAATAGTAATATAAGGGGATTTTAAAACTTTTGTCGATGTGTGATTTGAAATTATTTATAGAGCTTTGTCTTACGTCTATTGGTAAGTCGTTCCAGTCACGTGTAGTTGTGGGCAGAAAAGAGTTGTAATATAACTTGTATGACAATGTATTGTTTCTAAAATTTGGTTATGTCTTGTTGTGTATTGATGTACGTCCGAATGTCTGTTAGGTATAAGAGATTGAAGATAATCAGGAGTTAAACCATTAACCATCTTGTAATAAATTAAAAGTCTATGTTTGCGTCGTCTGTCTTTTAAAGTTTCCCAACCAGTTTCCTGATAAGTAAAGTGGCGACTTACAAGTTTAGTAGCACCAGTTACTATTCTTGCAGCTTCAATATTAATTTTTTCTAACTTGTCAATAAGTTCGTCTGTCATATTGTCCCAAACAACGTCGGCATATTCTAATAAGGGTCTGATAAAGCTATATATATATTTTTTCTAAAGTTTTTCTGTCTAGTTGGAATTTTAATTTACGAAAGAAAGAAAGTCTAAAGTTTGCTTTAGTTAAGACAGATGAAATATGACAGTTCCATGAATAGAAAAATGAATTCCAAGATGTTTATGGGATTCTACCTCTAGTATGGGTGTGTCATTCATATACAGTTGGGGATGGAAGGGGGGGCTGTTTTTCTCGAAATGATCATAGATTCGGTTTTATTGGGGTTAAAGGTCACTAGCCAAACTTTGGCCCAAGTATGTATTTTCTGTAAGTCTCTATTAAGTAAATCAGCAGCAGAAAAGGGTTGTCGACTATTATTGTCAAAGATGTGTCGTCTGCAAATAAACGAATTTTACTATTTATACTATCAACAATGTCGTTGATATAAATAATGAATAGTAAGGGACCTAATATTGAACCTTGAGGAACTCCAGATTTAATACATAGCCAAGAAGAAAAAACGTTATTTCGAAGAACTACTCTTTGCTTTCTACCAGATAAATAATTCTAAACCATAGAAGTAAATGACCACAGATTCCTAAGAGCGAAGCTTTGCAATCAGTCCAGAGTGCCAAACTCTGTCAATGCTTTTGTAATGTCACAGAATACAGCTCTTACTTCTTTTCCACAATCTACTGCTTGTAAAATATCATTGCTGAGATCTAATAGTTGATTCACAGCAGAATCGCCTTTTCTGAATCCTGATTGAAGAGGAGAAATCAAACCATTTTCCAAAAGAAAATTATTTAGATGTTTGAAAATACATCTTTCCATAACTTTACCTAATAACGATAGAAGTGAAATAGGTCTATAATACCAACGCAACTAGGGTCATCTTTCTTAAATATGGGGTGACATGAGCCTTTTTCCATTCAGAAGGGTATTTAGAGTGCCTAATAGATTTGTTATAAAAAACTGCTTAGGGGTTGCGCTAGAATGTCAGATGCATGTTTAAGAAGAAGCGGGTGTACATGATCAGGGCCAGATGCTTTGGATATGTTAAGTGTACTAATATATCTGATACGTCGTTTGGTGTTATGTGTATGTCCGAGAGTGTATTTTCACATATAGTTTATATTTGGAGGTTGTTACCGTCATCATGTAATGAACTTTGATCAGCAAAATATGATTAAGTGTGTCGGCTTTAATCTGTTCGTCATATATTACTTCATTGTCAACAATTAAGGGGGGAATGGTTGATGCTTTATCAGGAAAATAAATGATTTCACAATTTGCCACCAGTTTTTGTCATCTAATTTACCAGATTGTAGTTTCTCTCCAAGTTTACTGTAGTGTGTTTGTTTTGCTTGAGTTACAAGTTTATTACATTTGTTTCGAATTTTTCTAAATTGAGCCCAGTGAAACCTGAGTTTGATTTTTTAGCTTGTTTGTGAAGTCGTTTGCGTTTCGTATTAATTTCCTTATGTTATTGTGCATCCATGGTTTATCATTAACCGTAATGACTACTTGTTTGTGTGGTATACTTTGATTTGCGGCTGAATGTATAATTTCCGATATTTGTAGTGCTGTTTTGTCTATGTCGGTATCGTCTATGAACGTCCAGTCTGTGTCAGTAAGTATTTGTCGAAAAAGATCGTAATTTCCGTTTTTGTAATCCCAAATGTTTCGCTTACAAGAGTTTTTAGAATCTTTTGTAACAAGTGTTGGCGAGGCCACTGATCAATGATTCTTTATATGAGTGCAAGATGCAACAAGTTGCAGAGTATAAGAATGTTTTCGATTTGATTTTCCTGATTACGGATGACCCCCACTACAACCTCTTTGTTCTAAGTAACTCGACTTTCAATTTTATCATACGCAGTTAAGTTTTTTTTAACCATGCCTGTTTAGAATATTTCAATAACAAAAGCCGTTCTTGATTAAAAACAATGTTGGAAGTCTTTTTAAAGTTTTTGCATTGCGATCACATTCTTACGAAAGCCTTTAGGGTTCATGTTAAAATAACAAAAGGCGTAATAACGCAAACGAATGCGTTATTACTTAAAAGAAAAACATATAAATGCGAAGTAAATAAAGGCGTAATATCGATAAAGAAAGGCGTAATACGAGAAATGAAGGCGTACAAATGCACAATAAAGGCATTATAATGCGAATTAAAAAGTCTGATAGCGCGAATTTAAATTCGAGTTTATACGCATTTTAAAACGTATTAACGCGTCTTTAAAATTAGCGTTATTATGCCTTTTAATTCGCGTTCTACCGCCTTTTGTTTGCGTTATAACACCGCCTTATTCGTGTTATTACGCCTTTTAATATGCATATATACTTAGGTTTCCGTAGGTTCTATATTACAACCAATAATTATAAATTCCAATCACTGCTGAGATTATTTTAATGCTGTGTGGTATTGGTAAATTATAATAACCATGTGTTACAAAATTATTATATAACAAATTTAGTCCTTCAATTTATATTTAGGTATTTAACATGTGGTTCATTAACCCATTTAAAGAAATCAAGGGTAATATATATCGTACAACAAACACTTAATGTTTATTAAATTTACCAGTAAAATTGTTTTGGCACAAATTCCTTCTTGGACTTGCTGCACTGTTACATTAATAATGTTTCACGGAAATCGAATATTTTAAAGAAATGTAAATAACAATTTGCATGAGCCTAAAAGCTGATTTGTGTCACATCATCTCAAGGACCTGTTCATCCTGCTCATGTCTTCTTTCAAAGCTTATACCGTTGAAAAGGGAAGAAGAATAAGGAGCGATGATGAAGTGTTTTCACCTCTGATAACGATATGACACAGGAAGGCGACATAGATTACAGAGAGGTGATGTAGCGTCGACGCAGAAAAAGAAATACAATGATGTGATGATGTGCTTTGACCTAAAAGTTAAAAATGAAAGAAATACAAGAATAAGATGAAGCGCTCCCCATATGCATCTTCAGCCTTAACACGATAAAGCAAAAGATCGAAAGAAAATGTAAGGATGCAATGAAACGTATTCACCTAAAACCCTCAGATCATAATCATAATAACACAGTGAAGCCAAATAAAATAAAATAGATGCGATAAAGCGATTTCACCTTCAACCTTAACACAGTGAAGCAAAAAGGTAATAGAAAATACAAGAATGCCATGCATTAAGGACTTTCACCTTCAACCTTATACAGTGAAGTAAAAAAGCAATTGAAAATACAAGAATGACACATATAAAGAATTTTCACCTTCAACCTTATACAGTGAATCAAAAAAGCGATTGAAAATACAAGAGTAAAAATGAAGCGCATTTACCTGCAACCTTTGTGCAATAAAGTACAAGCATGAAGGCGAGAACGTGGAGACAATGAAACGTTTTAAACTTCAACCTAAACGCGATGATGTGTAAAAAGGAAGTGTATGGTGAAGCAATTTGGAATTAAATAAAAACTACAGTTTCTCTGCAACGTGGTGTCTTTTTTATATCGAATGAAGGAATCAGGCAATGTGACCTTATATTTATTAATCTTACCGAACGCACCGACTCGTTCCTATAAGGAGTGTTTTGGTGTATACGTACTTTAAGAAATTGTTCTGGTTGAATTATGTGAGAAATACGAAACTAGAATTACACTTTTTGCGAGTTAGTGGGTGCTTCTTTGACATTAATCATAAATTATCATGACCAATGTTATTTAATAGAGATTAGAAATGGACTTTTGCAATGCTCTTAATAGCGTAACAGGCTAAATACCGATCCAAATCATTGAGGAGTTATTGATGACAAATGTATGTTTGTAAATGCTTTATAGTTTACACTTTAGTGTAGAAATCTTGTTCAAAACAGCTGTTTTTGATAACATATCTTTGTTGTATTTCAAATTGAATATTAAAATCCAATGTACCATTTTTACGGCAGCTTAAAAAATTTGACTTTGTTTTGGGATCTTAGTTTGGACATACAGTATTGCTGATGACTTTGATGTCTCTGTGTCCAGGATTGTCCTGGATAAATTTGACGTCCCAAAGTTCCATGTTCTTTTCACACAATTTTGATACACACCACGTGCCGGATGTAGCTAGCTAAACAGGAGGCGCTTACTCTTCCGGAGCACCCGGCCTCACCTCCCTGGTGGAAGTTCACGTTTCAAACTTAACTTGTTAGTTCTAAAGTATTTACTTTGCTTCTGGATTGTAATTCGGACATGGATTAGTATGTTTGTTTTTGATTGGTATGTTTGGTATTAAAAAAATCACAGTTTTTAGTTTTTAGTTTTTAGCGTGTTTTTTTTTTTTTTTTTTTTTTTTTTTTTTTTTTTTTTTTTGCGCTGTGATATCTTAAACCATCCCTGTGGTATCAGTGATGTAGGTTTGGTGATATAAGGTGTGAAATGAACTTAGTATAATGTAATAAATAACAATATGGTAATTCATAACATGTTCAATTCGATTATTGTGGAAAACTGTTGTTGATTGACAACCTTTACACCATTACTCCACTGCTCTTGGTACATCTGACTAGATAATCAACATTTGATGCATGTTAGTAACCGCAAATATTTGTTTTTGTCTTGTATTTCAAGTCTGTATTTCAAGAGGTAAAACGTCTTTAAGTACATGTCTGCCCCAAAATTAATTAATTTCTTCAATTATTTATTTTATTTATTTTTATCTATCTATCTACAATATGCTAAATTCATATCAATTTGAGTTGATCTTATTTATGAGTGGAACCAAGTCCGCACCGTGTGTGTGTGTGTGTGTGTGTGTGTGTGTGTGTGTGAATATTATTATTTTACAATCATCGCTCCTAAGTCACAGACCTTTCCTCCGCCAAATCGTTTACATTTGATCTCACTTCGCTGTCCAGTGTTTATATCTGTTAAATGTTGGTAGGTCCAAGACACTTCTGTTTGCCAAAAAAATAATAGGAAAATGTAAACATTGATGTTCTTAAACTAAGGCAGACTGTGTCTGTTAGTATCTCCTACTGGCCCAGTGACCGACTTGTTACTTAGCTACATACACACATCAGTCCGAAACTAATGATTACTCCGGTTATCGGAATAATTTGATAACAAAACTATTTCAAAAATGGCATATGATTAGCTTCTTAACGTCTTAATGTCCACGAACCATTCGTCTTTTATTTATAATTTTTTTTTTAAATTTATTTTGTTTGCATTAAAATCTATAGTAAGAGCTAAAAATCTCAACCATATATTTATATCACTAATACTCAATGATTTTTGGTGACGAGAAAATATGAAAAATAATGATAGAGGTTTGGAAGCGGTTACTGCGTAGTGGTCATCAAAACTGGCAAAAGTTCAATTTTTTGTGATGCGTCTAAATAACAAACTGGAGTGATTAGAGAACTGACAAACATGCATCCACGCACACTATACAATATTTATTAGTTGTTTGATGACGTCGAATATTACTAATTTCAATGATTGATATACCACTAAAGTGCACGTTTACCGTAAATTTTAAAGATAAATTTTCAAAGAGGAAGCACTGCCCAAAATACACTCCCACATGGGCAGTATCTTCATCTTCTAGATCTCGCCATTCATAAATAAACGGTTTCCATGTCAAGTCAATATATATACTACAATTTTCAATTAGTACGCAGCTAAAGAGAGCGTGTTAAAGAGTTAATGTCCATGAATTTAATTAACTATCATTAATTCAAAATAAATTACATAACTGGAATTTTAATAAGAGTGTCCTCATAGGTCATGTGCTACTGACAATTTTTGGACGAATTTCAAGTCGTTTTGTTTTACGCAACTTGGTTGTGAGCAAAAGGTATTATCTTTAAAAAGGCAAAAATGACAACAGAAACAGATGCAGAAAACGTAGAAAAGGGCAAAATATTAAACAGGTAAGTAAAAAAAGTTGTTATGATAAGTACTTTGGATTTAATTTTACAAATAAATGTTGTGTGCACTATCGCGCAATTACGTCCTGTTTTAACGCAATTTTTTTTTTATTATTGAACATTTTCATATGTGTTGGTGACTTATATCATTTAAAATATTAAAGTTTTTTAAAAAGTTTTATAAAATAATTTTTTACAAAATTTAATTTTAAAATGAAATCAAAAATCAAAATAAAATAGTATATAATTGTCTTTTCGAAATGATTGTGTTAATTATTGCTTACTTGTATTAATTTTTGCAAACAATATTTTATTTAATAAATTGCAAAATACGAGACAACATATTCCATATTTACGAAGATTTATCTTAATTCTGAAGTAATGGTATTACATTCTATTAATGCGTCTTCAAATATGAAAATTATAGAGCTGTCATTCATCATTTTTGATTTTATCATTCAATAAACTCAAAAATGGTATATGGGAACGATCGACAAGCAACAATAACCAAATTCATCTATTTCTAAACTATGTATTGAAAAATTGTATCATGATTAAAGTAAGCGTATTACCTGTTGCTTATAGTATCGGAATCAAGGAATAATGATATATAAAGGAGTAAGTCCCTTACAGTACTACCAGAAGTAAATATAAACAACGGAGAGCACAATTATGTAAACTGTCCGAGTTCTTAATGCGTAGAAACTGATAATAGTGTGTTGAACTGCAGCGATCTCCCGTGGAATTTTTATCATTACCCGGGCGCTCAGTTTATACATCAATTTTTCCCATGAAGATTTTTTTAGAATCCTGTGAGTTGTTCCTTCTATGAAATCTCAACAACTGACGCGAGGGTCACCTAATTCCTTGGGAAATTAAAGAGATCTTTACAAAATTTTTCTCTATTTGTTCCATGTTTTATGTTCAAAACGTTAATAATAGTAATAATAATAATAATTATTATTATTATTATTATTATTATTTTATTATTATTATTATTATTATTATAATGTCATGTGTAAGTTTTTTGTTTGAAGGTTTGTTTGTTTGTTTGTTTGGGTCTTTTTTCAATATAATGAGCATGACAACATAAAATATTAACCATACTTTTAGCATATATTTCACGGAAGTTTCTTTATTGCTCATATATTGCCAGGCTGACCAATCAAATTTATTTATTTGTCAGAATCGGTACATTTTAAGTGTACGAGGCTGCCATTAAGTACTTTTTCATCGCTAAGTGTTGATTTGGGAAAAATTTCCATACAAAAAAATCCGAATTTTTAGTACTTTTATTTTAAAAAAACCCACAAAAATACGGGGAAAATCTGTCTTATTTGTCCTTTTATTTTATCCGCCCTATCATCCGTTTTTATGGTACAAATCCGTCGAATTGGTCAGTCTGTATTGCAATAACATCAAGAACATACTAAACGAGAACACAAAACACAAATATAACAAGCAACACATACAGGAGTAACAACATTATATCTATATAATGTCATATATATACAATACATTCAATTCAATTCAATTCAATTCAATTCAAACTTTATTTCCTCCATTATAGAGATACATATAATGTTATTTACAGGTACACTAAATAATCAACACCAAACATAATTATTAATTAAGGCAATGAGAGTATATATACACAATTTACATATGATATAATTGTAGAATAAATGTTACAAATGTATATCATTTTACGTAGACACTAGATGCTGCCTTGACATAAGTGAAGCAGATAGATTTGAATAATTTCTTATCAGCTGTGTCATGTGCTGTTTTTGAATTTCTATTAAAATAATGCATTCAAAAACAGCACATGACAACTTGTGCTGTTTTTGAATGCATTATTTTAATAGAAATTCAAAAACAGCACATGACAGCTGTGTTATGAAATCTAAATTCAGTTTCTTTACCTAGAAGACACTGGGTTAGTGTTTCCTCGTCATATCCAGCTACTTCTACAGATAGACGGATGTCAAAATTATCTAACAATATGTTAAACAATATGTTTCTCAGGTGATCTGTTTTAGAACAGTAACACAATGCGTGAGACAGGAGGTCTTGATCAGAGTCTATGCGTTGTAACCTCAATTCAGTTTGTTTTGCATGTATTGTAGATTTAACTAATAGGTTCCACTGTGAAGTTTCTAAATAAAGTCCATTGTTAGCAAAAGTGTCGAAATAGTTCACCAGAGAAAACTTTTCCATAACACTGTAGATATCTGAAAAACTGTAGAATGATATTCTGCTTAAAATATTCAGCATAACAAAACAATTTATTTATTTATTTATTTATTTATTTATTTATTTATTTATTTATTTATTTATTTATTTATTTATTTATGTGCATTGTAACCATTAATCTTATAACAAAATAATTAATGTTAAACTTATTGTAGAATGCCGGTCGGATATTCTAATTAAAATATTCAGCATAACAAAACAATTTTGCTGAAAAAGACTATAGCAATAACTTCCCAGGTGAAATCTTAAATGTAGGCTAAGTGGGAAAATGGAATTTTATAATGTTGGCTAAGTGGGAAGACACCGTCCAAAATATGTCATTAAGACATCGATACTTACCCAATTTTTATTGTCATTGGCCAAATTTGCAAAAGTTTTATTGTTTATTAGGGGATAAATAAAAAATGGTTACCAATGTTGCAAAACTTCTGAGCTTCTTACCGTCCACGAAACATTCGTCTTTTATTTTATTTTTTTTATTATTGCCATTGGCAAAGATTTATAAAAGTGTTATTGTTTAATGGGGGATGAAACGAAAAAATTGTTACCAATGATGCAAAATTTATATTTAATGCGTTTAAGTTTTTTCAAATATATAGTTGTATCCAGTGCATAATAATTGTTGTTAAAGCTATAAACATTATTCTAATATGTGTAATGCTAATAAAATAAATTTTATCAATTAACTTTTTAATGCATTATTTAAAAAAATGAAAAAATAGCACATGACAATACAAATGTATTGTTAACTCGGAGGACCAAACCTCTCAATTATAATTCTTATAAACTTACATAATTTGAAGAAAAAATTCTGTATTTTTAAACGGTGAATAAATTTTAACGTATTAGGTTTGACGATATAACCGTGTTGGAAAAGTCATATTTCAATCAATTTTGCAAAGTTCACATAATGTTTTTATTTCAAATGACATATTGAAATTTAAAAAACTCCGAAAATATTTGTATCTTCATCAGGAAAAGACATATTGAGATATGTGAAAATGTAATGTTTATGCCACTTTATTTGTTGGGACATTGCCTTTCTCATTTCCTCAAGAAGCGGTGCAACTAATTCGGGAAAATATTTTCAGCATCCGCGTCTGAATCTATATGTTGTTTTGTGTCTAGTTAATATCATATATATTTTATTGTACTAGTATTTTGTGAATTGTCACACTTCAGTAAATATTTACTTATTGTGAAAAACTATTTTTGAGTTTATATTGAAAGATAAATTTCGAAAAGTTAAAAGAAGGTATATGGCAAAATGACAGTACTCTTACACGAGGTGTTAAAACTTAATTTATTCAGTGATTTTTCTTTTATTCATTGTTATTATTTAGATTTTTCTGTCGATGAAAAATTATAATTAATCAGTATTTCCCAATTCTGATGCAAAAAATGAAATTACATTTTACATAAAAATAAGCAGGAAAATAAATAGTTAAAATTATCACCGCTGATAAAAACGAGCGAAAAAGTCTTAAATTTTTTTACAAGAACTTTGTATATTAGTTACCCAGTAATCTAGGCATATATTAAAATAAAATAAAATAAAATAAAATAAAATAAAATAAAATAAAATAAAATAAAATAAAATAAAATAAAATAAAATAAAATAAAATAAAATAAAATAAAGAACCATGTACAGAAATCGAGGTCCGACCGTAAACCATTGATGCGTTTAAGACGATGGTCTCATCACCTGTATTAAGTCACCTGTGCGATCGCCAGCCCGTTAAGTTATAATGGGAACTAGATATACCCGATTTTCAAATTTAAATTTCACCAATAACAATTTTATTTTCTGAAAATGTCTAGTTCTCAGTGAAAAGTACATATTGTCACGAATATTCAAATATAAAAATGATTAAAATATCTTGAAAAAATCCATTCCACTTTTTGATTTAAAATATGGTGACATTTTACTTAATTTCCCTATGAAACTCATTAGAAAGTGCACAGCACTGTTTTTATAAACAGCATTTTTCTTATTAAAGATATAGAAAAGTGAAAATGTCTGGTTTTCATGATAAAGTTCACATCGTGATGAAATTCAGTTATAAAAATCTTTGTGGTACCTTTAAAAAATCCATTCCACTTTTAATTTGAAATTTAGGTGGTACAATATTTGTATCAATATTTCAGTCAGTGGATAAGGGCCAATAGGTACGTATATACTATGGATATGTATAGACTATCATGGTCAAATACTAGACTACTGGATCTAATACAACATTGTGCCCTTTTCTATTTAAAATATTATTAAAGAATTAAATCAAGTTAGAAAAAATAGGAAGTAATGAAACGTGCACATTTTTATTTTCCATTTTATTATAATTCTTATTTATTTAACTAATAGAGTATGAGACGTTAAAATAACAAAAGTTCAGAAAAAATATGCACATTTTTATTTATTATATTTCATTTAACTAATAATAATTATAATAATAATAATAATAATAATAATATCTATTTTATTCAAGTTTCAAAAGTAATCAATGCCATAAAACATTTAACCCTAAATGAAATACAACATGATTATTCCCAGCCATGTTATCATTCTTAGGAAACAACATTTACATTTAAATAATTGTCTATTGAACGGATTTAAAATTGTTTTAATTATACGCAAATAAACAAAACAGAGTGACGAAAAATAAATTTATAACTAATATTTATTAGATTTTCAAACGGTTCGTGATAAAATTACAGTCATTGCACTTTTTCAATTCTTGGGTCAGACCTGACCAGAGACGAAACCCTCGACCTCCTTGACTTACGGACCAACCGCTACCAACTGACCTGCCTGCTACATATACCCATATACCGAAGGGGTAGGTCTCCCACTACACCCACCCCTTTTCGACACTTGTTTTAAATGAACTGTATGACATCCATCTGAACTTTCAAGTTAATTTCAATCATACGATATTATTAGTTTTAAAATGACTAGTAGTCAGTTTCATCATTGTATAATGCGCATTAAAGGTGCAACCGAACACAAGAATCTTGTCACTAGGAAAAAAAAAAAAAAAAAAAAAAACCACTGATTATTTTAGACGGATTTGTTCCGTAAAGCCGATAAAAGGACGAATAGAATGAAAAGTCAAATGAGACAGATTTTTTTTCCCATCAAAACCAATTAAAAAATAAAAATGTACAACATTTGGACTGAACATCGCGCAAAAATATACAAAAAAGATAATCTTGTGTCAAAAATTAGTTCTCTCTCTCTCTCTCTCTCTCTCTCTCTCTCTCTCTCTCTCTCTCTCTCTCTGGCCATGTCCCTTGGTTAAAAAAAGGTAAATTAAATGAATTCACGTATGATTAATGAAATCACTCTTCATGGAAGTCTCTTAATTAGTATTACTAATTCTTTCACGCCTCAGCGATC
Source organism: Anadara kagoshimensis (assembly GCA_021292105.1). Taxonomy (NCBI): domain Eukaryota; kingdom Metazoa; phylum Mollusca; class Bivalvia; order Arcoida; family Arcidae; genus Anadara; species Anadara kagoshimensis. Next base: position 37,677,069 of record CM037871.1, read on the forward strand.
AGGTAAATAACATTATCACCTAAGACTGGTCAGTACTACCTGGATTCTTTCATGCTTCAGCGAACTGGTAAATTACATCATCACCTGATTGCACTTTCCTATCTGTGTACAGGGATTAAGTAATCAGTACCACTAATTAACTGGTCAATACGGTAGTTGATTGACAATTAGCTGTGAATGAGAGGGGGAAAAGACGGGGCAACTGGGGGGGGGGGCACGGGCCCCCTGTGTCCCCCACTGGATCCGCCACTGGATTTGTTTAAGTTCTCATGAACTTTTAGATTATTATATCGCATTTTGACCATGTCCCGATCATGTCCTGATTGTTAAAATAAAAAATAATATTATTGTATATTGATCATATTTATTGAACAATATTTGTGACTTGAGAGTGATAATTCTCTCTCTCTCTCTCTCTCTCTCTCTCTCTCTCTCTCTCTCTCTCTCTCCAAAACGTTACACATGGCTTTGTCCTTACCAGTGCCAGGTTTATGTTGCATTCTTTTCACAGTTCAGGTCGATGAATAAAATAAAATAAAATAAAATAAAATAAAATAAAATAAAATAAAATAAAATAAAATAAAATAAAATAAAATAAAATATTGCAGTTAACTATTCAGCATTGGATTTGTCGGTTCAATTAGATGAATATCAAATCATCTAGTTATAAAAAATAAACATAAGAAAAACATAGTATTTATATTTTTATTAAATAAATTTTATTTATTTATTTATTTATTTATTTATTTATAATCAAGCTAAAATGAAATGTTTAAAAAACGAAGATTTATTATTTAAATCTCTGCTAGATTGCATTGTTGATGCTGAGAAAATATCTCAATTTTTATTTATTTCTTTCTTTATTTATTTAGTTATTATTTATGTAAAACATCAATATAGCTAGAATAGAATATTTAAAAACGCTGATTTAATTTTTATTTAAACTTGGAGTAAGCATATAACACCCCGACAAACCTATTTAAAACAAATACTTGAAACATTTATAAAATTATGATTTCGTGCAAATTTTCAATAAGCTAGTACTTATGCATGTTAATTTTTTTTTCCTCATTTCATTACGAGATGCATTCAGGTCATTAGTGTCTAAATACTGAAGTTTAGCCAGAGACATATAAATCCCCAATTGGATTTTTGTTGAAGTATAATCACTTATTGCTCTCCCAAATTGGAATTATCTAACAGGTCACGCTCGACTGAACTACCTTTATAACTGTAAAGTATATCACACCTGAGATGGTCAGTATAGGACGACTTCTAATGTAGGGGCAGATAACCCTTCAGATCGGGCCTCGATTTCTGCGTATGGAGCTGAGAAAAAAAGGAGAGAAGAGGTAACAAAACCTATCTACAAGAAGTTTCTTAAAATAGTAACTCATATCGTAATTTTTTAAAATATTTCATTCAGAAAATTCAAACATTTATAATATGACAATTTATTACCAAGACTTTAATTTTGAAGCACAAGGCGGCCGTTTCGGAATAAAATTCCTCATCAATAGGGCTCGGACTAAAATGAACGATCAAAATTAGCTTAGTTTTTGAGAAATTTTTAAAATTTTCGAAGGAGATAACTTTAAGTGAAAATAGAAATAAAGTGCGGAAGTCTTTTATTTTTTTTTAAAATATAGATTTGAAAATTGAAAAATATAAAGTTATAATAATTTTGGAACGAGAAGTTTCAACGGGACTAGAATTACAGAAGGGTGTTTTCGGTATTCATTGTATATTAATTTGCTAACTTTCGTCGATAGTTGCATAGCCTCAATGGAAATGTTAAAATATGTCTTATGTATTGAAAATAACGTCATTTACAATTACACGCCGTTTTATGGGGTTTTTTTTTCATTTTAATTTTTTTGTGCAGATATCACACGTTTTGAAACTAGATTGCTATAGTGTAGATACACGTTGATTTTAAAAAAAGATATGAATCCGAAATATAAAAAAGAAAGATATTTTTGTTCGGATTTTGCTAAATAATCTGTTTTCGGTTTGGCGTTAACTAGTTATTAAAAGTAATAAATTATAAATGTAAATGTATATTAAGTATGTATTCTTCTGAGGAGTAAAAAATTTCCTGCATTAAACATATGCATTTTGCTTTACCTAATTTTTTGCTAGAAAAATAATGTGTCAATGCCCTACTTTTTCGTTAGGGTCATGTCAACATACACATTTTTGAAAATTTTCTACTTTTCATCCATTTTACCTATTTTGGGGGCATCTTCTTTTTTTAAAAAAATCCGCGGTTCCTGATTTAGACTTTTTCTGAGATAGATCCCACGAGTCTGAATGAATTAATATGGAGCAAAATAAATGCGTATATGTGCTAGTATTGTCATGTGCTACTTTAGAATTATATTATTTCATAAAAATTCAAAAGTAGCACGTGGAAGTATTAAAATAAGACTTTTTAAGACATTTTGTTTTTCTTGTTCAAATCAATGATGAAGACATTTTTTGTTAAAATTGCACTTTAAAGGCGTTAGAACATGAATTGATTGTAAAATACATGTACATGTCAAAGAGTTTTGAAAACCTAAAATAGATATTGCATATGCATTATTTTTGTAAAACCAATGTTTTTGTAGGATTCCCATATTTTCTCCATATTTTGGCCGACGCAATTGTCCTTTATTAGCTATAGAACATAAAAAATACGATATTCAAAAATGCTTCGCAAATAATCATAATTGTTAATTCTTTTATCAATTTCAAATAGTGTTACATATTTTGAAAACTGTTTTCAACGAGATTTCTGGAATATCAGAAGAATACACCCTTAAAGATATATGGGGTCAAATATTTTCTATACAATTCAGAATGACTTGAACACATTGCTAGGGAAGTGTGTTCAAATATAGGCAAACGATCAGCAGCGGACAAGCTACACACTCTGACTAGTAGCCAAAACAATGTTTGACAAATGCGGTCGGGCGAAATTTGTTTCTTTGCTTCCTTTTGGTTGGTTGGTTGGTTAGTTGGTTGAATGTTGCCTAACGTCGCATCAGCAATTTTCAGCTATTCGCTACGAGAACTATTTTATTATATCTGTAGATTAATATATGAAAAAGTTTGTGTATGCATGTGAAGTGCGAGTTTGTTGTATGGTCTGCATGGCTTCTTTTTGGTAATGACATGTGTTCCAACATGCACAATGATCAGCGGGGGGGGGGGGGGGAGACATACTCCTAAATAGTAAAACTAACATTTGACAAATTCACTATAACACAACCATCTTCTAAATACTACGGGACTATATGTTTTATAATATGAACAAACGGTCAATGAACCACGGAATACTCTGCGAAATGGTTAAACCAATGTTAAAGATCCCGAGTTACGGGTTTTCTTGGCTAAGGTCATAATTGAAATGTATATAAACGGTCAGCGGACCAGTAAAAGACTTTGTAAATGGTCAAACCAATATCACAAATTGAGTCTGACAAAAGAGGCTTCCATTTGTCCATTTGTTAAGGTCATTTGCTCAAATATAAACCAACGGTCAATAAGCTGTAAAGTATTACTGGTAACCAAATTGTCAATCCAATGTCAAACCAATGTCATTATAGATTATCAGGCTTTCCTGTCCTAACGCCATTATCATTCTCTGTCAAATTGTCAAACCAATGTCATTATAGATTAACGCCATGTGTTGAAATGTGAACAAATTACTAAAACTCCAGTATTTTAGTCTACCAAATTGTCAAACCAATGTCATTATAGATTATCAGGCTTTCCTGTCCTAACGCCATGTGTTGAAATGTGAACAAACTACTAAAAGGCCATTATCATACTCTGACAAATTGTCAAACCAATATCATACATTTGAATGTGACAAGAACAGCTTCCCTGTGTTAGGGTCGTGAGTTCAAATGTGGGCAAACGGTAAACGAATCGTAAGATGTTCTGCCAAATGGTCAAACCAATGTTTGAAAACTTCATTGTGATGAGAACCGCTTCCCTTTTCCTAGGCCATTTGTTCAAATGTAAACAAACGGCTTTAAAGTCAGCCACATACTCTAAGAAATGGCCGAACCAATGCCAAACAATTTAGTACGAATAAATCTCCTTTGATAAGAACGGTCAGTGGGTCGTAACGTAATCTGTCAAATGGTCAAACCAATGTTTGAAAAAAATCAGTGTGATGAGACCTGTTTCCGTGTGTTCAGGTCATGTGTTCAAATGTTGACAAACGGTTAGCGGGTCAGTAAAGTACAAGTTCAATACACAGGACTATCTGGAATATCTTTAATGCTAGAGACTTGGGTTACTAGGTTAGTGACGTCAAGGACAGGTGCTTGGCAGTTAACTGAAGGTGACATTATGTGCTGATCAATCTAAAAACTTCATTACATTGTAAATTTGGCGTTAAGGTTGTATGTTTACATTTTGTCATTAACTATTTCTATGGCTCATAAATCGATGTTTCAGGATTGTGTAACGCAGCCACCCACGGTGTATTATTCTTGCCAAATAATAATTTTCTACAAAAAGTGTATATTACTATAGTAATTATATAAGTATAACGATATTCTTATGTCGACATAGTTTTCGACACCAACCTAATCAAAGAGGGATATCTATGTTATAATTATTGACAGACAATATCGCGGCGGCGGCGGCGGCAGGAATATTGCCAAACATTAACATGGTTACAATTTGTAGCCCTGTCTTTCGTAACTTACTTATTTCAGAATTAACAAGTTGTTCAGAGAACACCACCACCCCCCAATGTGTAGTCCTGTCTCTTGTAACTTACTTATTTTAGAATTAACAAGTTATTCAGAGAACACCACCACCCCACAACGTGTAGTCCTGTCTCTTGTAACTTACTTATTTCAGAATTAACAAGTTGTTCAGAGAACACCATCGCCGAAATGGCGAACTTCAGTGAATTCCATACAAAGTGAAATAAGTTTTATGGGCCACTGGATGTAAAAAGTGGGGTGATTGGCTTATTTAATAATCTAAAAATATACCAATAGTCATTTGCTACAGTGTCTGTCCAAAAAAAGAAATTTCAATTTAATCATCGATGTTCTAAATATTTGTTTGTAAATTTTGTCTTGTCTTGTTTGCTTGGTTTGAGATTTGCTGCCATTTTTTCGGATAAACATTTAAATCTTCAACACCCAAGGACCTTCCAAGCGAAATTTTGTAGCAAATGGCCAAGTACTTTAAGAGAAGAAAATGCTGAAAGATTTAGGCTGCAATAAACCTCATTTGCATATTGCATAAATCTTACGCAAAGTTACTATTTTACGGAAAAAACTGTTACATATATATAATGTCCGCAGTTCTAGTTCCTATGTTTAAAATTTGAAGTAGATTGGAACATAATTTACATATTATACTAGTTTTGATTTTACAGCACTAGACGGCCCTTTCGGAATACAATTATTTTTTTTTAAATTAATCATAAAATCCAATTAAAAAATGGTATGTGGCATTAATAACCAAATCTTAACTGATGATATAACCTAAAAATCTTACATTTAGGTATATATAATTTTTCTGAATTATATAAAAGTAACACATATCAGTTGAAATAAATAAATAAATAAATAAATATTAAAATAAAATGTACGATAACACTTTTTGATCATAAACGTTGTTCCTTGGTTCGGTTGTTGTTCCTTGGTATGGTACATGCTTAATTTGTTCGTGCTTTGTGTTATAATGTTATATAATTCTAATTATACATTTATAATACAAATTGTAACAGTCTTATCATTTCTCCAATAAACCACTGGAAATATATGAAACAGACTTACAAGTGATTTGTTTTGAACGTTTGGAAAACGCTGATAGGTCAACCACCCTCCCCCCCCCCCCCTTATTGACTTAGTGCTTGTTTTGTATATACAGCAAGGTTATTAATTACTTCCCCGTCAACTGTTGTTGAACGCTAGATTAAGCAGTTAGTTAGCGTAACTTTGTATCCTTTGGAAAAGCTTATATTTCTAAGATCATCGCTATTGCACCATTGGCATATAATTTGGATTTTAATAACATTTTGAATTTCCACTAACTATGGTTATTGGTTAAGCTAACGGACCTTTGAACAACATGGTTTCATAATTTACAATTCTTCAAACGGAAACAAAACTTCCATCCCCGCAGACAACGTCATTCTGGTCTACTTTTGTAAATATATATATAATATTATGATTTATTTATAGCAATATATGCTTCGCACAGAAAATAAACGATACATTCCGAGGTGTTAGCGTGCAATAAATATCGATATTTGCACGCTAACTTTGGTCCAGTCCGAGGTTTCCCGAATCAAATTTTTCATACTGAACGCTTTGTCACATGATGATGTCATACGATTGTTGTCGACGTCATCGCTGTGTTCTTGTCATATTGCACTAGTTCTTATATCCATTTACAAGAACTAGTGCAATATTTATGTATTGTATGACAAAATGGTATTTAAGATGAAATACGTGACTGAAGTAAATGAAATTTATTTTGCTATATAATAAAACTCTGGACAATATTTCACAATATCAATTCAATAACCCTATATTATTATCTAGTCAAATATCTAGTACAAATCCGTAAAAATTTAACATTTCCGTCATTCTGGTGTAGTTTTTTATAAACAAAAATGGGTAATTCATTATCTAATCAAAGTCAAGAACTAGTGCCAAACCACAAAAATGCCAAGGTTTTTACACGTTAACACATTCTTCCCACAGCCTTTGATTGTAGAATTATCTCATTTCGTAATTACAAATTACATTCTCTTCTGTGTGTATCAAGGAACATTATAAAACACTTTGAAACTGGTGCAAGGTCAATCACCTGTTGATTGGTTAAATACCTTATTTCGAAGGGTTCACTTCCCTTATACTATGGGTATTGAGACGTTATAAGATTAACGTTTAAGTTAATGAATTTTGGCTTAAGGAGTGTTGTGTCTAATGGTGTGGTTTTTAAGTCTAATTGGAATACTTTTTTCGATAGCTACGTAACTACCAAATATCAACAACCTTTGTCTTAAATTTGTAACAAGTTCATTAAATCTGCACGTACGTCTTCAGATTACTAGTACTCGGATGGAGAAGATTTCCATTTGTAACCCCCCTTCCCCTCCCCCCCATGAAATTTTAATTTCTACTACTGTAAAAGCATAGACGTGACGAATTCAAACCATTTTGAACATTTCTGTGAAAGTGAAATAAAAAAAAATTTAAAAAAAATTACATAGAATTTAATTAGTGGGGGTTACAAAAGAAAGTCTTACCCTCAGATGTCTTTTACTGTTTTATGAAAAAAATACTGCATTTCTGAAATTATTTTTTAATTCGATGAAGAGCAAACGGAATTAGGCATAACTCATAATTACTATGGTGCACAAGACCCGGATTTGTTATTGGCAATACAGTGTTTACAAGGTATCATATTTCTGATTTATGCATTGCGGTCAGCTCAGGTCAAATACTTCGGACTGATTATCGGTCAGTGTAGATAAACAGTACGAAGCACGTAAACAAACTCAAAGCTGATGTAATCAAAACTTGCAAGGGCACGCAGACGGAAATGTTGTAAATCATTTTGTGTTGCTTTTATATCAATCTATATATGTATCTCTTTACACTCCTGATGGCTCTTTCAGATCCAGCTGAAAGCCAAGGACCACTGCCTCTGTCATACACTATTTTTGAATGTATTGAATGATGAAAAAACCAAATGGAATATGACACATTAATGCACGCTCAACAATATCAGGACGTACTAAAATTATTCTGGGACATAGAATTATCACAGTATCTATTAGCGCACTTTTAGAATTGCAATATCTATCTAGTGAAATGTTACGTGTGGCTGTACTGCCACAAGGACACTTTCTGTGACAACAGATATGACCAGACAGAACTAGAAACATACATTAAACACAAACATACTGGTCCCTGTGAAACAAAATAGTCTTATGGTGGCTCAGCTGTTTTAGCTATCACTTAAAGACAACAGTGACATGTGAAAAGGTACAAAATCTCTTGCTGAATACGTTAGTATTTCAGGGGCTCTCCATTTTCATCGTAAGTGGGAGGTCATGGGTTCGAATCCCGACCAGGTCTAACCCAAGACTTGAAGGTGGGTAGTGACTGTTCTTTCACCAAGCACACGGAATTACGAAATGAAAGTCACGGTTCTCTCGGACGAGAACTTAATATAAACGAACCCCGTGTCACAGAAGGCGTGACACGATAAAGAACCATGCTGTATTTTGCCATCAGCGCAACGCACAGGCAAATTTTCTGCACCTTCGCCTATAGCTGGCGATGTCTCGATATAAGTGATATATTCTTGACTGGTACGTTAAACACCATTACTCAAAACATTCACTCCTTATTTTTTTATAGTTCCACAAGCTTAATCTTTGCTCTTATCTATCCCCGTCCGTCCGTCTGAAAATTTTGTCTGCGCAAATTCTCTAAAACTATGAAGCACTATTTCATGAAACTTGGTGCAAAGCATCATCATTGATAGAATATGCATATATTAACCGAGTTTTGCTCATTTTCCTGGTAGTTATTGCCCTTTGAACATAAGTGCAAATCACAAAAAAAATCGTATGGCGTGGATCCGAATTTACTTATTATATATATTATTGTCATATTTTTCAGAATACAATCCTCGAGGTAAAGTCATTGATGGATGGTTCTGTGAGGTGGAAATGGCTTTGTTTAATGTTCTTTATACTAAACCTGGTGTTCTTCATCGTTCTGGTATCAATATGGATTATAAAAGACAGGCAGATCTCGTATTACACAAAACCAAAATGTTTAACTGGTATTGTCAAAGAAACGCACGAGAACCTTGAATCCAATGACAAGGATGACGTCATCGCACAACTGTCACATGATGAGATTAATCACGTGATGGATTATCTGCACAAACAGAAAGATTTGAACTTAAAACGTGTACATGAAGCTAGTATCAGCAACAGTTTTATACATGCAATGGAACTTCACACTATTCCAAAACGGGACCTCCTCAACTATTTGGACAATAACGGTACGAGGCCAATCCGAGAAGCAAAAGTGATCATGTTTCGTGGAGACCTAGCAAAACCTTTGATTGAAGAATATATAGTTGGCCCATTGCCAAATATAACGTATCATGCTTTGGCTAATTCGTCCTCTAAAACAACCCAAGTACCGTATACACTACGTCCATTTTCATCGTTTGAATTTATGGCTATTTATAAATATGTTATTGCGAAAGTCGCCACCGTGGCTAGGCATGTGTTACTGGAAAGTTATGGCGCAACTCCGATAAAGTGCAAGAACAGGTGTCTTCGGTTTTCTATGACGCCAATATCAAGTGCGTTTTTACCAGTTGGAAAACGTAAAGCGTGGTTCTGGTTCGCTTATGATGTTGAATTTTACACACTTCATCCGTTGGATTTTCAGTTTCTAGTTGATATGACAAGTAGTAAGCCCGAGGAATGGGAAATTCAGAACGTGTGGTATGCAAAACAGTTATTTCCGTCACTTCCTGAATTTCTTGATCAATATCGATGCAAACCTATTAATAAGACCAGAATAGAATTTCCGACTGAAAATCAAACTTTATTTAGCTCACTAGAATCAAGAGATCCAAAACTGTCTGAAACGCCACAAAGACCCCCTCGTATGTTTTATCCGGATGGACCAAGGTTTAGGGTCACCAGAAACAAAATTGAATATATGTCATGGAAAATGTTCTTTCGAATGTCTGCAACAGCTGGTCTACAATTCTTCGACGTGCAATTTGACAAAGAAAGAATAATTTATGAACTAAGCATGCAGGAAGTGGCAGTCATGTATTCAGGATATACACCAGCGGCAAGAATGTTGTATTATGCCGACAGCGCTGCTCTATACGGTACGCGTAACCGTGGATTGGTCCCAAGCGCTGACTGTCCTGAAAACTCGCAGTTTGTAAATACGCATTTCTATTCAGCCAATGAAAAAGGACATCGAACCTATGAAAACGCAATTTGCGTTTTCGAGTTAAATACTTATTTGCCGGTGCGCAGACATCGAGCGTACGGAAGAATCGGGGCGTTTTATGGCGGACTGACGACGACGGTTATGGTGGTAAGAACGATAACGTCGGTCATTAATTATGATTACGTAGTGGATTATATATTCTACCAAACTGGAACGGTAGAGGTCAAGGTATCGCTCACTGGTTATCTTGGAACATCATTCTATTACAAGGAAGAAGATAGCTATGGCGCCCATCTTCGTGAACACATGAACGCGGGATTGCACAATCACTTATTTCATTTTAAAGTTGATTTGGATGTTAAAGGTACAAAGAACAGGTTTGAAACTCTTGATATCGGAATAGAAAACGAACGAGATCCATGGTTCAATGAAAATCAAATTCAACAAAAATATGATCGGAATTTTAAAATTTCCGAAATGGAAGCCATTATCAAACAAAATTTTTCTGCACCTAAATATTTACTATTGTCAAACTACAACTACACAACAATGGAACAGGTCCCAAGGTCCTATAGGATACAACTTCAAGGTATTTCCAAGCAACTTCTACCTCATGATTATGGATTTGTTAATTCAGTGCCATGGTCAAATTACCAGGTCGCCATTACAAAGCATAGGGATTCGGAGGAAATGAGCAGTTCTATATATTCAATGTGGGATGCGGCCGACCCCGTGGTTAACTTCCGGAAATATGTAGAGGATGATGAGAACATTGTAGATGAGGTAAGTCTTTGGTAAAGGACTACGTATGATAAGGGGGTCAAAATGGCCCACTTCATAGAATCTTTATTTTTAGCATATTATTACATCAAGGTCTACTCTAAATGAAAATGGTAACATTTTACCTGTCCAACTGACCTTGACCTCTAACCTAGGGGTCAAAGGTCAACATATTTCTAGTCTATATACCATTACCAAGCTTGAAAATACACATGTTATTTAAAAGGTATGGTCTTAGTGACATTGTTTGGTTGTAAACCGAAGCGAATTTAATTGTTTTATTAGTCACTTATGTTTTTCTGCACATTTTGGCCTGTTTTGAGAAATTGTAGTATGCTAATTTGCATAAAATGATTTTTGTTACATATTTTCTTGATATAAAAGACATTGACGGTCATTGAACTGCAAAATATGACGTGTAATTGCATCAAGCGGTAACAAAATAAAGTCACCATTGAAAATGACACACTTAGAACTTTGACAAAATCTGGATCACAAAATCTGGATTTGGTAACAAACAAGGGGAGATAATTAATCAAGAATTTTGTTAAATTTCATAAAATAGTCTTCCTGTGACATGTAGTGTGCCATTTTATTGGAAATAAAGCCATAAAGTTTTCTCAGAATATGGCTTATATATGATATATATATAATATATATTTGCAAAAATAAATATTCAGAACACATTAATGTACAATGCTGTTGTTTTATCAGCACCACAACAGACTAGAATTATAGCTAAAAATCTGGTTTTTAATCCTTATTTTGCCATTATTCAATTTAAAATAATTAATAAAAGGTAGTAAACTTGTGAGGGAAACATTGTTATAACATTATATGCCTTACAATACCTTTTAGGGTTCCAATTGTGCATACAATTTGTGGAAAAACATCTAATTTTCTATATCTTTTCAAAATTAGATATGGGTTCAAGCTTTAACCAACATAATTTAGGCCCAAATCAAAAGGATATGTATATGAAAATTTTTGTGCAAAAATTCACAGTGGTTAATACATGAACCGGGGTCGAACTTTCCAATTTAAAACAACCTACTTGTAAATTTCACAAAGGGAGATAATTCTGTCAGATGGTACATATTAGATAGATCACATGTATACAGTAAAAGTTAATTTAATTATTACTGTTACAAATATTATACAATATTTTACTTATTTCTGTCTTTTTAAATGTGTGTACTGATAAAATAATTGTGCACTTTTAAGTTTGAAATTGACAGCATGTCAATTTCATTTTGACACTTCCACTGCAGGTGTTCATATATTGATTTTTTTATAGAATGGTGAAAATCAAGCTAAACAACATTCGTCCAACCCCCCCCCCCCCCCCCCCCCCCAATCTTTATTGCATCCTGACATACATTTTACTAGCATTTAGAATAATCCAAAATATCAGTATTTGTCCTCACTTTCAACCTACTAATGGGTGTAGATGATGTGTTAAACAAGATGTCTAAAATCTAAAACAAGGAGATTTAGTACAAATAACAAGGCATTCTGCAGGTTCTTTCAGCAAAATATTGAGAAACAATTTACTAGGAATGACTTTATCTGTAACTGATGCAGAATTTAATTTATTTTGAAAAAAGAAAAAACAAATTCAATCAAGAGACAGATGAGAGTAACGACAAAACATCATTTCCTAAAGGTAGCCCAAATAGCATAAGGCTTCCCATATTCTGCAGATTTGGGAGTAATACAAAATGTATATTTTGCAACAGAAAGTCTAGAAAATTGGTGTCTGTTTAAAGTGAAAAGAAAAAAATCTGGTAAAATGTGTTACAAAGGTAGTAACATGATTTTTTGATTGGTATTGGTGTTCTGTTTACACTGAATGAGTTATCCCCTTTCTGTAATTATCATTAGTTCACAAGTCTTCTTATTAAATGGTGCTAATTTTGTTTCATATAATTGATCTATATTATCAATTTCACATTTCTAACTCAAATTCCAATAGAGACGCGTCATATTTACTAAAAAACTAAAATATTATGTAGTCATGTAACATTTTTTTCACTCTTCATTTTAAAAATCCAGAAAAAAAACCAGTTGAGATCAATTTTTCGGCAAGACATTTCTTATTTTTCATACATATGCTTTTATTTTAACTGGAAAATAATGTTACACATCATAAATCACTGCAAAAATGAATTAAAATGCAAAAATACGCAGGAAACAACTGAAAATAGTTGATTGACCCTTATGACCTTTGACCCCCAATTCAAGGTCATTATACAGGTCAGACAGGTAAATGACCTCTATTTTCAAATATGTCATATATTCATGTATTAATATACCAAAAATTGTATTTCTGCTACAAGGGCCATTTTGACCCCCTTATCATACGTAGTCCTTTCATTTGAAACACGCTTATAACATATCAAAAACGCAAAATCACGAGTAACAAAATCGCATACCAAACGAGATGTTGCAGCTTCACAGTTAAATAGATAGCATTTATATGCATATATATTGCAAGGAACCCGAATTGGAAGGAATTTCGTTCATATGCAATTTGTATCGGTGGATGTGAAAGAAATACCATAGAAAGACTGTTGAATGTAGACGAAATACTATTTTGACGAATTATCATCGATTGTTGAAGCAAGCATATATTAATTTTATGCTTATTTCAATGCCCCTTCGCAGGCCCAACAACAGAGAAACAGAAACCAAGATCGCTCACCCCAAACAAACTGAACGAACCAGATACAATACGAGTACATGTGTACTATTTATCTTGTCTATTCCACAGATACACATTGTTTGGCTGATTTCGGTAGTTGAAAACAATTTCTTTTTTCTAAAACACTTACCTTTCTGTAACTTACACAAGCTGACCAATCAAATTTATTTATTTGTCCAGATCGGTGCATTTTTAGTGAGCAAGGTTACCATTCATATACTTTTTATCTGTAAGTGTTTGATTTTGATATAATTTCCATACAAAAAGTACATGTATTTTTAGAATTTTTAGTACTTTTAAATAAAAAACGTCAAAATGGGGAAAATCCGTCTAATATTTGACCTTTGCATTTTATCCGTCTATAGTACAAATCTATAAAAAAAAACCGGATAAATCCGTCAAAATGGTCGGCTTTCTTACAAATATTTCAGAAGAAGTAGTAGCAGCAGCATTAGTGGTAGTAGCAGTAGTATAGTGCTATAAGTGTACCTGACACCGCTGTATTCGTTTCATTTGTTCAACTCATATACAAAACTGTCATCAATTCAAAACAATAAGGATTTGATATTGTCCTAAAATCCAATAATGCATAAAACCTGATACGTGCAATACTTAAGGAAACTATATATTTGTAATCGCTTGAATGACATCTAAGGTTGTAAACTAAATAATACGTTTTGTTTATACTAACATAGTTTTAAAAAAAGAAATGATGACTCCCAGATTTGCTACTTTCTAGCCAAAAAATGCTTGTCTTGTTTTGGCTATTTCTAAAATTTACTTATATAGCTTGTTGCCAACAAGTAAGTGCTTTTTAGTTTCAATATGTTTTTTCTGTTTTAAAATATTTAATGTTTAATATTAACTTTTGTAGGACTTGGTTGCCTGGGTTACGCTTGGTAAACAACACTTACCACAAACGGAACATTTACCGAACACAGTGACAGTAGGTGGTCAGTTATCGTTCTTTGTTCAGCCTTTTAATTACTTTGACGAAGATCCATCAATGAGATCAAATGATGCAGTACGTATAGTACCAAAAGACAAAAGTAATCCGCTAGATGGCGCTATTGTAGAGCGTTACACAGGCGAAGCGCGGGAAACCTGTCTTCCGGAACTATCTCTGCCAGATGAAATGTTAGCAAAAAACAGTTCCTCTGTGTTTACGTGATGATATTACTCTGTTGTTTCGGCATTTATAACTTTAATGGCAGCTATCCAAGAAATTATAAACAGCTCAATCGTTATTTATTTTGTATATCAATCTGAATTATTTGTAGATAAATTAATGTCCAATGGCGCCTATTTTTGGAAAATGTAAGGACACTAAAATTCTTATAATTGATAAGTCTCAAAAAGCTTAATTATTGAAAGCATATGTATAGATTTACAATTGATTTATTTTCCAATAAGTATTAATCTATTGATTTAGGGAGTGTGTATAGTTTTCGGTAATTTGATTGCTTCATGCGAGACTTATCCCATTTTCCTTTACGTTCCAATAATTTCAAAGTTGTTGCCGAATTGCTTAAGCCGACGCCGTAAAACGAATATTCGGCCTAAACGTTCCTTACAAAGGGGCATCGGTCACGTGGTACCTTGTCCAACCCTATTTTTGAGTGTCTTAAAATAAAATTATCAATTCAGAAAAGGAATAAGTATGGCATTGTAAATACTTGAAGTATTCAACTTTGCTTGCAATGGAATTACATTGCACTGACATCGATTACAATAAAAGTGCATTGCTTAAAAACTCAAGGAGACACAAAATTCCAAAGATCACATGTATGCCCTGTTGTGTTCATTGTTTTCTAGTGACACACGTGTCTGATTTTGTAAAGGTATTACCATTGTTATAACCGCTGAAATAAATGTTCATTTTCAAATATTTTTTTTTTTGCTAAACAAGACAGTCCCCGATAGTGAACTGAATTCAAACACCTATCGACTATATAAATGGCTAAATTATTAATCAATTTTTTGTGTATATATTTTCTTAATTTATGTTAATTGATTTTATATATACTATGCATTGAATGTAGACAAACATAATATGTTTTGGACAATGTTTTACTGTATTTTAACAGAACTGTCTCTTGAGAGCCAAAAAGAGAGCCAAATACCCCCGCCCTAACATTTTGCGTTTCCCGCGACCTTAACCTTTCCGTGTAAAATCGTGTCCAGTCCATATCTCATAGCTGCTGTCAACTGTCATAAAACTTCACATGAATAATCTTCATGGTCAAAAAGTTTGTCATGACCTGAACCAATGTCATTTCGGAAAGTTCAAGGTAGCTAGAGTACTTTAAACCCTTGTAGATGTATTTGGCTCTCAAGAGACAGTTTATGTTATTTTTGCTGTTATATATATTGTTTGGTATTTATACAACTGTACATATCTGCTTTAATCAAAAATCCAAAGCGATTGGTAAGTTTATGGGATGATTTGGTTTTGGTTTTGCCAAACCTCAAAGCGATTGATACATTTCATGAGATTATTTGATTTTATTTATTTATTGTCCAAATTCAAAGCCATTGGTATTTTGATTTTGTTTTTCTCCAATTTTAAGGCGGGTTATAAGTTCGTGATGTTATGATTTTGTTTTGTGTACATGTTATTGGTTTAATATTTCAATACATTTAAAAATGTGAACTGTATTGTTGCTGGACTGGCCAATACGGTTAAAATTCCTTTTATATACAGATTTCTTGTCAATGCTGGATACGCACACGTATGTAATGTGTAATTTTGTATTATTTAACGAAGCACAGCATATACTGCGGATATTTTTAAAATCATCATCTTTTATAATGTTAACAATTAAATAATTTTAATTTTCTAGACTTTAGAATGACATCTGTTGAGACGACTCAGTCAGATTACAAAATAGTTTTTTTTATTAAAGTAAGGTTGTTTAAGGGTGATGTACATGCGCTGTGATCAGAACGTAAGGGCATGTTACATTTTTCATTGGTTTGCGCAGGTGGATTGACACCTTTCAAAAACAAAACTGTTCTTAATCACAAGAGAGAGAGAGAGAGAGAGAGAGAGAGAGAGAGAGAGAGAGAGTTTGATATCTAAAACGAGAGAGAGGATTTCTAAAACGAAAGAGGGATAACTCTTCATAATTGTTCATCTCGGCAAAAATATCGCAAATTCATTAATCAAAAGATGATGACGAATCCTACATTGGGAAATCAACATGTTGTAACATTTTAGTTTAAATTTTTTTTGTTAATTCGGTCATATTATCATTATTTTTTTTAATTGTTTAATATTATCTTTTTACATGCTACAAAATATTAACGACTGTAAACTATTACAAAACTGTAGGTTTACAACTAAATATCCAAACGATTAATTATCAATTATGATCAGTTTTCTAATTTTACAACTAAATATCCAAACGATTAATTATCAATTATGATCAGTTTTTCTAGGTTTTTCAAAGGAAAACAGTTTTATCGACTCATAATGAGCTCGAGATATGTATGATAACATTTTATATGTAATTATTGATTAATATTATAGATTATTAAAGTATTTATATGGAAAATATAAGTAAGGGTTGTTATTTATTTAGGAAAATAAGAACTTAATGACGGACAAAAAATTATCTGTTAAAGTATGGTAAGGTGTCCTAAAGCTCTAGGGAGGTTGTGGTTCCTAATGACTGCCCTCTCAGACTGTGTATCGATCGAAAGCCCAAAATTATACTAGGGAGGTTGTGGTTCCTAATGACTGCCCTCTCAGGCTGTGTATCGATCGAAAACCAAAAATTATACTTGGGAGGTTGTGGTTCCTAATGACTGCCCTCTCAGGCTGTGTAGCGATCGAAAACCAAAAATTATACCAGGGAGGTTGTGGTTCCTAATGACTGCCCTCTCAGGCTGTGTATCGATCGAAAACCAAAAATTATACTTGGGAGGTTGTGGTTCCTAATGACTGCCCTCTGAGGCTGTGTATCGATCGAAAACCCAAAATTATACTTGGGAGGTTGTGGTTCCCAATGACTGCCCTCTCAGGCTGTGTATCGATCGAAAACCCAAAATTATACTTGGGAGGTTGTGGTTCCCAATGACTGCCCTCTCAGGCTGTGTATCGATCGAAAACCCAAAATTATACTTGGGAGGTTGTGGTTCCCAATGACTGCCCTCTCAGGCTGTGTATCGATCGAAAACCCAAAATTATACTTGGGAGGTTGTGGTTCCCAATGACTGCCCTCTCAGGCTGTGTATCGATCGAAAACCCAAAATTATACTTGGGAGGTTGTGGTTCCCAATGACTGCCCTCTCAGGCTGTGTATCGATCGAAAACCCAAAATTATACTTGGAGGTTGTGGTTCCCAATGACTGCCCTCTCAGGCTGTGTATCGATCGAAAACCCAAAATCATACTACAGGTGTTGTCTATGTATGAAAAAGGGTCCATATGTGTGTTTTCATGTACAGTACGGGCCTGTCGAAAGTTTAACATTGAGCATCCGAGTGTCCATTTTCGGATATATCCAGTGGCAAAAAAGCTGCCGAGAAGTAAAAAGTAGCCGCCAACGAAAAGCTGCCGAGAGGTAAAAAGTAGCCGCCAACGAAAAGCTGCCGAGAGGTAAAAAGTAGCCGCCAACGAAAAGCTGTCGAGAGGTAAAAAGTAGCCGCCAACGAAAAGCTGCCGAGAGGTAAAAAGTAGCCGCCAACGAAAAGCTGCCGAGAGGTAAAAAGTAGCCGCCAACGAAAAGCTGCCGAGATATAGCTAACGGCTGCCGAGAGGTAAAAAGTAGCCACCAACGAAAAGCTTTCGAGATATAGCTAACGGCTGCCGAGAGGTAAAAAGTAGCCGCCAACGAAAAGCTTTCGAGATATAGCTAACGGCTAACGAGAGGTAAAAAGTAGCCACCAACGAAAAGCTTTCGAGATATAGCTAACGGCTGCCGAGAGGTAAAAAGTAGCCGCCAACTAAAAGCTTTCGAGATATAGCTAACGGCTGCCGAAAGGTAAAAAGTAGCCGCCAACGAAAAGCTTTCGAGATATAGCTAACGGCTGCCGAGAGGTAAAACGTAGCCGCCAACGAAAAGCTTTCGAGATATAGCTAACGGCTGCCGAGAGGTAAAAAGTAGCCGCCAACGAAAAGCTGTCGAGATATAGCTAACGGCTGCCGAAAGGTAAAAAGTAGCCGCCAACGAAAAGCTTTCGAGATATAGCTAACGGCTAACGAGAGGTCGGGATGAGCTGCTGATTTTGGTAATAATTCGCCAGCTTAGTGTTTCGCCAGCCCATTTAAGCAGTTATTACGACATGCTTTGTTCTATGTTCGATTCGGTGTTTCTCCAAATGATGGTTGGTTATTCGAATACTGCTAAACGTCGCATCAGCAATTTTTCAGCTATTCGCGGCGAGAACTATTTTATTAATCTCTATGGATTAATGTATGAACAATTTTGTGTATGCCTGTGAGGTGCGAGTATGTTTTATGGTCTGCCGTGTACTAGCGCGAACTCAGAGCGACTTTAACATGCTAGCTCACAGAGTCAGTACGTCACAGACAAGCGTACCAACCCCCAGTCCAATGTACTGATACCAGTTGAATCAGTAAAGGCCAACGGCAAGAAAAATTCATTTTCCCAAATGGTCCGAGCGGGACTCGAACTCGCAGCGGTGAGAAACCCTGGATTTGAAGATTGACGTCTTATCCATTAGGTCTTTAAATGAAATATTAGTCATCATATATATTATAATAGACCATGTTAGCTACTCAGGTGATTTGTGTCATTTCGTCCTTTTTGCATAGATTTTTGTTATTTTCCCTTTTTTCTAAAGGTCACCATGTAATAAGGACGAAATTGTACAAAACAACCATCATAGGCCATCAGTTTTACAAGCATATTGATAAAATTACTTTTACAATAACTTAGTTGGTTTTTTATTTAAACGACAGAAAACATAGGTATATTGAAAATCTTTTATTTCATAAATTCTACACATAATCAACAAATAAGTGAGTGTAATTGGTTTGCTATGGTTACGGCTCTAATATAATGCTTCTATCCTTTCTTATTTCATTATCATACGTATTTTTCTGAGGAATACAATTTAATTCATCTTCTACCCCATACCTTTCTATATGAACTCCGGAACCATCTTCATTTCCGGGTTCGATCCGAATGGCATTCATTGAATCAATGGCCGGGTCCTCTTTGAAGTAATTATATGGGAGAAGGAAGAAACTGACACTTAACCCTGGGGTCGTTGTAAGGGGTAGATCTTCTGTCCTGGGAATATGATGCAATCCGAGGGTTAT
Source organism: Anadara kagoshimensis (assembly GCA_021292105.1). NCBI lineage: Eukaryota > Metazoa > Mollusca > Bivalvia > Arcoida > Arcidae > Anadara > Anadara kagoshimensis. Next base: position 37,696,818 of record CM037871.1, read on the forward strand.
CCACGCTACCAGATCCTAAAAAAAATTATTCGTTATAACTAATGCTTCTTTGAGTATGAAAAAGGTAAACACTTTCCAGGGATATGTAAATATTGAAATATTGATGAACTTTCTCATATATCAAATAGAAACATATTTTGTTCTAATCACGATCCCAAAAAGAAAAGTAAAAACTTTGAAAACTGGCTGAAGAGGTTAAACGTGTGTCAGAGAACTTTCAGCAGGGAAGTGAGGTCGGATGCCTCTAGGCCTAAAGGTATCCTGTCTGATGACCAATGTTCTTATAAAAGCAGTTAATATTGTCATATACCGTTTTTGAATGTATTTTATGATTAAATTAAAAAAAAGGTACATGACAGCATAATATATCTTGAATACATTCATGTCTATTGTTAACTATATACATGTACCATTTTAGAACCTATCTTTACATTAATTATACAATTATTTTCAATATTTCAGTCGTCTACGGTTATATAACCCGTATAGCTATGTCGTGTGCTACTTTTGAATCCATTATTCTATAGAAATTCAAACGTAGCACAATGATAGCTTCATTGGATATATTTGACGTCGCATAGTTCCATGTTCCTTTCACTCTCAATTTCATTACACACGTGTCGGGGTGATTATTTTTCCGGAGAACCCGGCCTCACTTCCCTGGTGTTTAGGCTTGGTTTGTGAGTTTCAATCTTTTTTACTTTACTTTCAGTTATTGATTGTAATATAGTATGTTTGTTTTTGATTTCCAACGATGTTTTCGTCGTCTTTAGTTTATATAACCTACCTCGTCAACGATGTTTTCGTCGTCGTCTAAAAATTGTTGAAAATTCACAATTGGATCAACAGAACTTAACATGGAATATTGTGAACTGCTGTGTGACTCAATCTCCTTTCGCTTAGTAACTGCTATTTGATAGCGAGACCAACTAACGGATGGTTCATTATCAGCGCCCTCTGGTAGCAACTGTGTCGCCATTCCTCTGTTTAAAATCCTATAGCAATGAGGGTTACCATAGTAACCCGATTCGGAATTGTTACACAATAGAAAATGTTTATGCGTGTCAAAATTGACTTTATAAGCTGCCTCTTTCTCTGATGTTTTCAAATTCCTTGTAAACTTGGTTTGGTGGTACATTGCATTCTCCTTTTTAGACAAGGTATTTGGAACAGTTTCTAATTCTATATCTAACGTTTCAAATCTATTTGCTCTTCCTTTGATATCAAGGTCAGTCTTAAAATGAAACATATGTTGATGAAGGTTACCAACAATACGATCTTGCAGTCGAAATCCATATTTCAGATTCCTTTCTGAAAACCACGACGCCACGATATACCCTGTAGAAGAGACCTTGACGTTTATAACGCCATTTTCATAGAAAACAAAATCTACAACATAGTCATAGTTTATAACAGTTAAAACTGATCTTAATACCAGAACTACATTCTCTAAGCCTTCATAGAAAGATTCGTATTTAAGATGTCTACGCAGGGGTTCACCTGTATTTAATTCAAATATGCAAAATCCTTTCTTAATTTTCAAAGGATTTTCTGAGCCTTCAAGAAAATGTGAAACGCTGATAAAGGTCGCATGCGTAGGACAGTCACTTCCAGGGACAAGTGTCCTGGCACGAGGACCAATCAAGTCGAAGGAATCACAAAAGTCTGCAAACATAATGAATGGATTATACCCCGAATAAAATACAGCTATCTCTTGTACACTGATCTCGTAAGCTATTCTCTCGTTTTTAAAACGTATGTCATACAACTGTGGTCCATATGCACTCGACATCCGGAATTCAAATTGCCAATCTATGTACTTTACCTTTCTGTCTTTTATACTGTATCGTTTCCCATCCGGTTCTATCTGAACGGGGTTTTGAAGAGGCTTAGATGTAAAGAAGTCTTTCCGTCGTTTAGCTTTCGAAAATTTTCTTTGATTGTCGTTCGGAAATGAATATTTTGACAATTTAAGCATTCCGGAATTATACTGCTGCGTCAAATTTTGAAGGTTGTCGTATTTTTCGTTATTGAACCATATTGTATCGATGGTGTGATTCTCTGATTCACTTTTGACTAAAACGGCAAAATCCGTCGGGTTAAGAACGTAGTACTCAATATCATAGGCCAACCAGAACCAGAATTTTCTGGTATTTTCTCCACTCACTGAGGGAGGAAAGGGAGACGTATATTCAAACTTTAGACATCTTTTGTTACAATTTTTAAGTGTTGCTCCATAAGCCTCGTTCAGCATCACATTTAAACTAGCGTGAATCTCATTTGTAATGTAATTTACAATCTCGTAATATTCGAAGTTTGTCATTGGTCGATATAAATACGGAACAGCTTCTCTACCTGGGATTAAACGATGATATGTGGGCGTAGGAAGTGGTCCTACAGTATATTCTTCAACAACTGGTACAGACTTATCTCCCCTGAATATTGTTACTATGGCTTCCCTCGCTGGTTGTTTCCCTCCTTTATCTAAATACTTCAACACTTTGTCTTTCGGTGGTAAAGACAATTCTGCAAGGTAGATAAAACTATTATTAGAAGCAGTCTTGTTCGGTCTTTGAAGATTTAACGATTTCAAGGAGTAAAGGTATTTCTGCAGACCTTTGAACTCTGACAAGGTCAAATCGTAGAAGACAGACGGGTGTGATGGTTCCGTAAGATCAATATCCCCACTGCACTCTTATCTCTACATACATTACAATGGCCATTGTTTTCCTTATATAAAGCACATACTATTAGTGCTATAAGAAATCCAACTAGAGCGAACAGTAAGGAGACGATTACTATTTTCCAATTATTCTTCATCTTCAGAATCGGGATCTGAAAATTAATAGATAAACCATTTTATATTTAAGCCGTCCTTTGAAATGTATTTTATTCATTAGAAATAACGACGGGATAACAAAAACATACCAGCCCCTGTCCAAATCACAATTAAAAAACAAATTAAAACGTATGCATTTTACTTTCAATATTCAATATTGCAATTACTATTAATTCTGTATAATCAATTGATAAAATGTTATTAAATGAGATTAAGAAATTAAGTATGAGGTAATCAGTGTTATTTATATTTTTATTTTAAAATTATGTCATCGGACATACACACACACACACACACACTAGTAGAGCAAGTTTGAGTTGGCATGCCTAGGGTCGATGTTATTCTAAGGCCACGCTTGTTCAAAAACTAATTTAGTTTCAATTGAAATGAAAAAATTACCGGAGGAGGGGGCAAAACACAACAATTCCGCTGTATTCGAACATGAAAAAATTATTCCAGAATTTCACAGCTCCTTTCAGTACACGATAAAATGCTAGTAACATTTTGAATTGTAAAATTTTTACTTACGTTATTTCATTCCAATCACATATTTTTCGAGATCTTCCTAACTCACACAATGTATCCGATATGTGTACCATAGGCGGCAAATTATATATCAAAAATAAAGACAAAAACAAACGGTACATTCATACAAGGTTGGAACAATCACCTTAACTATTCTGAGATAACGGATTTTTTATCGTACAAAAAATAGGAAATGGTAATCTACGGTACGGACCTGTCGAAAGTTTAACACAGAACTGACGAATATAATAGTCGAAGTTCGACTGTCGATTGTGGTGAAATATCGATAACCAGTGACCGAAAAGCTATCGAGATACAGCTGTTTATTTATAACTATATATTGTAAAAAGTTCAACGAAAGCTTAAGATATAAAGATGATCCGTTGATTCGGTACTAACTCGTTAGTTTAATGTTACACTTTCGACAGGTCTGTACTGTAGCTGTTTGAGAACAACTGTATTAGAATGTCATTGACTTCTGTTACATTGTACACGTGTAATAAATACCACTGTAGTACTTAATATAAATGATAAAGAATACTTCCGACAACATGCAAGGCTTGTGTTGTTTACTTATTCAAATATTACAACTTCGGCACAGACCTGTCAAAAGTTTAACATTGAGCTAACAAAAAGTAATTTAATCAAAAACAAACATACGAATCCATGTCCGAATTACAATCCAGAAGCAAAGTAAAAACATTGGAACTGACAAGTCAGGCTAGACACGTGAACTTCCACTAGGGAAGTGAAGTCGGGTGCTCAGGAAGGGTAAGCACCTCCTTTTTAGCTAGCTACACCCGCCACCTGTGTAATCAAAATTATGTGAAAGGAACGTTGGATTTAAGATTTTTGCACCCCTAATTCACCTTTGCATAACTTAGGTAGCCAGGTCATGTATTATTTCATAAACATTTTAAAGTCGCACATGACAGCCATGACAACGTTATTAATAAAATCTAAACTATACCTATCCTTGCTGACATTCCTTGAAATTTGTAGTAGGAGAAGTCTAAAATAGGTGTTATGCAATACATGCTCACATGTTCTTTACTACGACACCGGGTTTACTACACTTTACAATGGAGTTCACCCGCGTACCACGTGACCAATACCCGCTAGCGTTTGTGCGGAACATCTTGGCAAACGTTTACGTCGTTTCTCGGAGTAACTTCACTTTTACGGGAAAACGTGAACTGAGGCGATTCAATCTCCAACGGAAATTTATTATTCCGCAGAAACGTTAAGGAGCTCGAGTGAAATAAATTTTAGGAGTGAGTCGCTAGACTGGTCCCCGTCACCAAACATGTTGACGTAAAACTTTTTTTGTTATCTACTATTTTAATCAGTAAATAAAACACACATACGTGTTAATATTCTGATATATGTTCAAAAGCATACGTAAAAATGTAATTACAACTTTATTTAAAATAACGGTGATGACGTCACATACGTGTACGACATATGCCGTTTTACGGCACTAATACATCAAAACAGCAGCTAAACCACATTTTCATAATAAAATTTAAAAAATACCGATAAGTATATAAAAAGAGTCAAGGGGAACAACGAATCGGATCTTTCACTTGTAGGTGCTCCGACAAAACTCTACATTACTTTTTTAATTTGTGTCCGATCATCGTGATCTTGGTGTCATTTTGTTCCCAGATAAATATTCTTTAAGTTGGCATTCAATTTTTGGACATACATGTAATTTAAAATCTAAATAAAATGTTCAAACGGAAAACACAGAAAAACAGTGTAATTTGCCCGATGTAGCTAAGCCCGTCCATGTAAAAGTAGCTTAAAATTCGCATTACGATCATGTTTTTCACTACCAGCGTCCGTGTCAACTACAAATGCTGATGTGGATCGAAGAACTAAATAAAAAGCAATATATTTCAAAGGTAACCGTTACTCACTTCTAAATCTACAAGCTATTATATCCTATTTTGTTCCAACGTGGATTTCGTCGGGTCGTTTTATTTTTCATCATACAAAATTACTTGCGTTATAAATTACTTTGATCATCGATCAGGGCTTATCAGACATTTGAATATTTAAATGAAATATCGATTTGCCAAGCCATGTTTATACGCTTATCTGATACGACAATGCACGCGATATATTCGAGATAAAAGCTGTCATCTTGATATCACTTGGCTGCTCATCCGAACGCACTAAACAGTTCAGGCGGATAATGTTAGCTGTTGTGTGCATCATAGGTGAATTTCTTAACTTTTTACTGATAACACACATAAAAAGCTTGAAAACTGTAAATTCGATTGGCTTCTATGCTTTTAATCAGTTCGGTTTCGTGCCAATCATTACATTTAAAGTGCCAGTGCAATCGGCATCCAACTTCTGAAAATCGGAATCAAGATCGCGCTATTCCAGCGGAAAGTGTTGTTTTAGTAAAAGTAAATTGCATTTTTAATGAAATATCACGACTGAAGCCCGCAACGTTTCAGCTTCCACTTACTAAGACACCGTCATCAAACAGTCAGACATATTTCCATTCCAGAAGCCACCGATACCAGGGTATCTTGACGGGCTATTGAAAATTCAGACAGTGACGCAGCTAACGGTTATATATGTAACATTCTACCTAATAACCGGAAAAACCTTTCCTCAATATTCTCGGGCTACAGGTATTCAATTTTGGAAATTGTCATTAAAATTAATTCATTTTGTTATTATAATTGTTGTTGTTGTTGTTTATTATTTTGACAGTATTTCCCCTCTATATCAGTCGTCAATTCTTTCTTCCTTTCTTTTTTCTTAATTTCCTTAAAGTTCCGAAGACAAGGAAGAAATTGATTTGTTATCTACTATTTTAATCAGTAAATAAAACACACATACGTGTTAATATTCTGATATATGTTTAAAACCATACGTAAAAATTTAATTACAACTTTATTTACAATAACGGTGATAACGTCACGTATGTGTACACTAGTCCGACTAATCAGCCCACTAAACCCCCATTTTAATTTTTTGACTTTTTGGAGGTTTGTGGTCTGACAGCTTCCATTATTGAATTCTTGAAATTTCTGGCGAAAACGGCAGAAACGAAAACACGCGTCGATAATTTCCATTATTTCCTTACCTCGCTCTTGTTGACAACATGGAACACTTCCTAAAACATTATTCTATCGATCCATGCTTAATTTTTAATTAAAATCCATCGATATCGGTAGAAATACAAGGTTTTCTGATGTCTCTTCAGCTCTCTGACACTTTCACATCGTGAAGACATTACTAATTTGCATTGACCAATCAGATCGCGCGTTGCATTTGGATGGTGAAATTTAGAAAGCACATGGTGATGTTTATTTACATTGGTAATTCGCGTTATTAAGGATGTTTTACATGGTGTTTAATACATGTACTTACAAAAGGTAACATTGAAATGTATTCAAAATATTTAGAATTTATATGTAGACTTTCAAATAGAGTAGTCGCGATCTTCTCTATATATTCAAGTTTATATTCTTGACCCCTCTCATTTTTCTAAACTAGTATTAGTCGAGTTGACACTCCCATAGACTCAATACTTGAACCTAGAAATGTTTTTTCCTATGAAGTTTTTTTGCTGTTTTGTATTCTATAGGGTCCCTAGAGTTAAATTAGGTTAGTTGCCCTGAAGGCAACCTTGGGCAAATTGCATAATTTGCATATATCCAAGATGGCTGCCTGACGCCATATTGAAAATCTATCTTTTGTAAGAATTGTTCTTCAATAGCTTGTAGTATACCGTTTTATATGTTTTCAAGGATGAGGAACTCATTTCCGTTGTTGTTTTTAACATTTGGGGCAATTTAAAAGTATATTTAACAATTTTGACCAACAAAGGTAGGAGTAACATGGTTTTTATTATAAGATGTAACTCAGCATATCACATTCAATGCTGCGTAACTAATCATACATCTTGATACATTTTGATTTAAAGGTCATAAATGTGGCTCGACCAATTCCTTATAATAAGATATTAAAACATGATCTTAGTGATTCAGCTTTACTAAATCTAGCGTAAAGGCTAGTTCACTTTGCTAAGGTGTCTTTTAAAGTGTGTATCAAACGAAGAAGTTTTTTCAAAGCCACATTATTGCTATCATAGTTAATCCAGTCACATATATATTACCACGATTGAAAACCAAATTATACTCGGACGTTTTATCAAACTAAATAATACGTTTGTCAACAATGAATTGATTCGATTTTTACATGAACACTGATACATTACGTCATATAATAAAGTACTAGTATTATGGTTTCGGGAATCTACAGTAAAATCTGTCACGGATAATGCAACAGCCTTCCACAAATTGATTGGTTGGAGTTAAACTTTATAACTCATATTTTTGGATTTATGATAGTTTTGATCTACTATTTCCACTTCAAATGACTACTATGATACACACGCTATGACTACAGACTTCCATGTTTATCAATGTGGTGTAAGTGAAAAGGTAGTGCACAGTCTAGGTTTGGTTTACTGTTAAGTCGCCATTAAGCAACATCTCAACGTCTAGATCTTGACAATGCTGTTTCAAATTATACTGGACCGCAGAAAATAATACCCCTACACAATCTTCCAACAAAACTGATTGTATCCTGATTAACACGCCCAACAAATAATTTTATTTGATGCTGAACATGTACAATACGCTGGTAAACTTTCTCAGTGTCTGCTATAAACACATGCGTGTCCTATCTTGCATGTCGGCACCATGATGGTTATTAGGATGATGTCTTAGCTAACCAGTTTGGAGAACAAACTACTATCAAGTTAAAAAAAATGAGTCTTCAAAGGCATGGATCTTTAGCCTGATAATTTTAGTGGGTAGATTGGTGCTTCTCTGATCGATTGGAATGAATATTTTCTGAGTGAGATACGGACCATAACTCAGAGAGTTCAATCCTTTGTGTTCCTTGGATATATTTGACCAAAATTTATTGCTTCTTCAAACTCCCTCTAAATGAAAACAGGTCATAAGGAAATTGCTCGTAAAATTGCTTCTTATGTGTCAATGTGGTGGATTCAGTTGTAATGTATGATTAGATGGAATACGAGTACAATCAAGACAACCTGATGAGTTTTATAATGCCATTATTAGCTTATAAAGATGATAAAGGCAATATGTTTCAAAGCGACGCCGTCAAGATGCAAAAACAAAGCAAGTTGTTGATCTTGAAAACATGTTTCATTGGTTACCTTTGTTTGGACAGCAGGGCAGTTTGAGCTTAGCTTCTGCTTGTATTTGATATCGGTTCTGTTCCTTTTTGACAGTGGTTGAAAACGGTTGTCATTGGAAAGGCATGAAGTCAGCTCTAGTCAAATCGCTTTGTGGAGTTCGTTCACCCAAAACTCACAAACAATCACAATGATTCACACTTTTTCTATCGCATCCCTTCGTTACATGGCGATAACACATCACATTTCATTGCAGCAACCCAAAATAGGTCATATTGGTACCCAGACACTTCAAAGAAAATATTGTATTTGACAAATACTATCTCGTATCTTCTAAGGACCAGGACAGAGGAAACAACACAGCAATATGTATACGATTGTGGATTCGGCCATGATGAATCCGGCATAACTATGTATCGTATGTTCTCCAGGCTCATGTCGTGATAGCATTTGTGTGCTGATTGACGACACAGATGTTTTTGTTTACCTAGTGTATTGTGTGTATAATCAAGAAAACAGTGTGATATACAGATGGAGTGATAGGATAGAAGGATGGAATTTTGAACATCTATGCATCAAACAATGGTCATGATTTGAGATGTCTTTAACTGCCAGGCATGCATGCTCTCAGTGTTATGGTCATGATTTGAGATGTCTTGCATGCTGTAAGTGCCATGGTCTTGGTTCGAGAAGTCTTGAACTGACAGGCATGCACACTGTAGGTGTCATGGTCTTGGTTCGAGATGTCTTGAACTGCCAGACATGCATGCTCTCAGTGTCATGGTCTTGGTTCGACATGTCTTGAACTGCCAGACATGCATGCTCTCAGTGTCATGGTCTTGGTTCGACATGTCTTGAACTGCCAGACATGCATGCTGTAAGTGTCATGGCCTTGGGTCGAGATGTCTTGAACTGACAGGCATGCATGCCCTCAGTGTCATGGTCTTCGATCGAGATGTCTTTAACTACCAGGCGTGCATGCACTTAGTGACATGATCTCCGTTCGAGATATCTTGAACTGCTAGGTATGCATGCTCTTAGAGATTGTGATACAACATCCGAATTACAAACTCTTCTTTTTCTCATTTAGTTGATGTTCTTGGTAAACAAAGATCACAAATAACTTAATAAGATCTGAACCATTCTTTGTTGTTCTGCATGGCCATCCAGCAGGAAAAATGTTTCTTTAGGCTCTTCATAAAGAACATAAAAGGCTAATAGTTACGACTTTGTTTCAAACACTATTTTCTGTTGTTTCACCTTTAGTTAATGTTGTGAAAGGGTACCTACAGTCAAGATCCTCCTGAAGAGTATGAAATGATAACCGATTTCGGATTGAAATTCAAAGATCAATTCTCATTTCATGTTATTGCGAAAGGACATCCAGTGCCACAAGAACGTCTTTATGTCATGTTATGTCAATATAAGGCACAAAATCATAAGTGCAACACAAGGACATGTTTGCCTTTAAAAAATCCTGTAAACAATTTTGTATCTCTTCTGGAGAAAAGGAATGTTTAAATTTTTACACAAAATGAGAGTACCCATGGCTGTCCTAGCTTTAATAGTTATTTGACACATATGGTCGGTCATTATAGACATGGTGGTATTTAATGTAAAACTAATGCCAGAATTGAGTTGTCCATGCCTAAATACCCTGGAAAGATATATTACAACCTATCATAAATTTGCTTTGTATAAAAACAATATTTCAAGATGGCGTCCGCCGGTCATCTTGGATTTATAGCTTATTGTGCAAGTTAAGTGTTCCGTATGTTAAAATTAACACCAGAAATGGGTTTCTCATACCTGAAAACATCTAAAAGGATATATTACAAGCTATTGGAAGATATTTTATATCGCAGTATGTACTTCAATTTGACGTTTGGCGGCCATTTTGGATGTATGTATATTGTGCAAGTTGCCCAAATTTGCCCGAAGGGCAACTAAGCTAGTTTTGTTTAAGGACCCATGAGAAAAACAAATCAGCAAAAAAACTTCATAGGAATGAACATTTCTAGGTTCGTAAAATGCCTACTCGACTATATCCTAGAAATATTATTCCAGTAATTTTGGAGAGAAAAAATTAAGCACCTCACTGTATATATGTATGTTCACGCAAAATACAGTTAAAATTGAACCCTATGACAAAATTTACAGTGTGGTCGGGATGAATATAAGAGAATTAATTTTAATGACCTTGTGGACAAGTACTCTTGTGTCGATCTTTATATATTACAATTGGTTTAAAAACTTATAATTCTACGATCTACAAAATATTGGACAAAACTTGACAGCATTTCAGGAGAACATGCAAGTCCCATATATGATAGAATATTACCCAATTTGAAAGAAAAAATAATTTAGATCATAGTCGTAGGAGGGTTTATAATATTGAGAGGGGGGGGCAAACCGAAGCTATGTCTATGTCGTGCCGCAGGTACGACCTCGTGCCTCAAGGCGGGGAGAGTATGGGTGCTAAACCCCTCGCATAGGTGGGGGTACAGGGGGCCTTCCCCGGAAAACTTTCAAAACTAACCCCTGTCTAGATGCATCTTCAATGTATTTTGCAGTGTTTTGATAGGTTAAAATACTGTGATATTTGATATATGGCAAGATTAAAACAATAACCGTATGACACATGTTCCATAATCAACCCTCTCATTGGAGATGGATATGGGGGTACCCCAGACAATTTTGCAGCGTTCTGAGTGAGAGACTGAAAAGCAGTGAAATATTAAGACAAAATTGTACAAATAACTGCATGACATAATTAAGACCAATGATTAATTTTCAAACGTATGGTACTCAACTCACGACTTCTGGCTACATGGAGATTAGGAAGGTTTGGTGCCATATAAATAAACTAATTAACCACACCAACCTACATTTATTTTTGATGTACATCATTAAGTTGGCCATGGGCCTAGCATTGATATAATTCTCACCCCCCCTTTCAAAAAATCCTGGATCCGCCCCTGCCATTGGAGATGCTGTGGGCCGTTTCTAAGGGTGAATTTCAAGACGCTCTTTTACAAGTATAATGATGAAATTGATAATTGATTGGTTACCAGATGGACATTTCCTGTTAAAGCTCTTGTTTTTTCTTTTTTTTCTTTTAGCACTTACACTATAAACATGAACTATGATACAAAATTTCACACAATGTATTGCGGGGGCCTGCCCCCCTGCTCCTACGCCTATGTAGATATAAACGAGAAAAAAAACCATGAGAAATCTTCACTGCAATTAGTACACATGTCTTCACATAGTATTGATAAAAATAAAATAACTAAAATAATATGTAATATGCGTGAAAACATCATTAATAACGCGAATCATTAATGTAAATAAACATCGCCATGTGCTTTCTAAAGATAGAACTGCGAGTTTCACCATCCAAATGCAACGCGCGATCTGATTGGTCAATGCAAATTAGTAATGTCTTCACAATGTGAAAGTGTCAGAGAGCTGATGAGACATCAGAAAACCTTGTATTTCTACCGATATCGATGGATTTTAATTAAAAATTAAGCATGGATCGATAGAATAATGGTTTAGGAAGTGTTCCATGTTGTCAACAAGAGCGAGGTAAGGAAATAATGGAAATTATCGACGCGTGTTTTCGTTTCTGCCGTTTTCGCCAGAAATTTCAAGAATTCAATAATGGAAGCTGTCAGACCACAAACCTCCAAAAAGTCAAAAAATTAAAATGGGGGTTTAGTGGGCTGATTAGTCGGACTAGTGTACGACATATGACGTTTTACGGCATTAATAGATAAAAACAGCAGCTAACCTAAACATGATGGGAAAGAAAAATACAATTAAATACAAAAGCAAAATGCCGAAGAGCACAAGGAATGATACTTAAAAATCTATTTAATCATACGTTTATGCTACATCGGATTTATCTACCGCGATTTTCCTTGTAATGCCGACATCAGTGACATCAAAACGCACCGACCGTCGAAGGTCACAACTCCCGTCATCTTGCTCAATACAGGCCGAGTGTTATGCTAACACTATACAAACAAATTTAGTTAGACGTCGCATACATCCGTTTTATTGGATATTTACTTGTGTCCATGACGTCTAACATTTTTGGGTCACAGCCAGTTATGTTTGTGTCTGTTTTGTACTGATATAATTACTATGAGATGTGTCTAGTTCCACCTGCATCGTGTGTGTTTTATCTATTAACATTTTTATTACATGGATATGAGGATTGATTAGTTCATTCAAAGTCATTCAATATAAATGGACCAGATTCATTATAAATACATTTTAAAAAACAATGTAGATCTAAACTCCTTTTTATATTATGGATATTTTGTTTTAAAATTTATAATAAATCTAGACCTTAACATTAAACAAATAGGAGAAATGTGGCTAGTGGTTACCTCACTACAAGTAGAGCAATGGTTTATAGGGTATAGGAGGTCTCCAGATCAAATCCCTCTCTGACTCTCTTAATGTTCTTACTGTTGACATGCTTGCCAAATATAACCAGAAAATAAGGAACAACTGTGTTCTACTTCTCGTGATCGATGCATGGAATGAATGGTTCCTCCTACCACAGAACAGGATAAACTAGCCCCAGATGTAAGAGGGAAGTGATAAAAGTACAAGCCTTGATTAAAATCAAAATTTTGAATTTGTCTTAATGCTTTATTTCATATAAGTGAATGTTTTAAAAATGATTTTTCAATAAACTACAAAAGTCTACAAAGATGATGACTACGAAAAGTGTGATTTCTTGTCGAGGGAAATCAGGTTAAGCAAAGCCAAGTTATCAGCTGCTGATTTCTGTATAAAAAAGAAAGAATCTTGACTTCAAAGCCAAATTACAGTGTAATACCTGTACTGGTAAATGAAAATTAACTATATAATCTAATTTTCACATGACAGCTTAATTTTCTCTAAGCAATGTTAATATTGCAATTCCCCACTCAATAAGCAATGGGGGTGGGGTTGGGGTGGGTGGGGTCTTGAAATGCTGACTAGGCATGATCAAGAACTGAATGAAGGTAGTGAATTGAACCAAGCAATCGGAAGATGAACACTGACTCACAGTGTCATTATATAGAACCCTCGGTCACTGCAACATGTGAATTGCATGGGTTAAAAAATCAACAACTTATTTAGCTGGCAACAACTCAATATAAGTGTCATAACCTAACCCAGATGGCCAATTGGACCAATCTAAGCAATAGCTGATTAAACTCTCTTAATTACTTTGAATAAATGACAGCAAATTAACATATTTATTGCAAATCTGATATTTAATCACAGCTGCAGTTTTTACATTTTAACAAATGATCTCTCACTATCCACACGTGTAAAGTATAATGCTTTGAAACGTATATGTGTATCTCTTATCCACATGTATTGTTGTAATTCTAAAATATACACTTGTCATGCCTTCTCAAATAAACACACATAAATTGTTTATACATTAATGAAAGCATGACAATTAAAAATAGTCAACAAACTCCTATAAACATGATCAACTGTCCCTGTATTGTAATATATTCGCATATCAAAGTATCATATATATGTGACAAGTCCATTCATATGATGCCCAGTTATTACAACAAGAGGCCCATGGGCCTGATACCCATCACCTGATAACTAATGGCTAGCTGATAGATTTCAAGAGAACATAAATACAAAAACCCCAATGATTTTTTTCTTTACATCATAATGACCATTGCATCAATACCTACAACATTCTAATATACATGCCTATACAAAAAGTTAATAGTTTTCAAGTTAATTAACCATTTCAGTATTGTTTCGCATCTGTGACCTTGACCTTTGAACCCAAGACCTTTTTCTATACATCAAAATGATCGTTGTATCAATACCTACAACATTCTAATATACATGCCTATACAAAACGTTTATAGTTTTTGAGATAATTAACTATTTGGTATTGTTTCGCATCTGTGACCTTGACCTTTGAACCCATGGCCTTTTTCTATGCATCAAAATGATTGTTGTATCAATACCTACAACATTCTAATATACATGCCTATACAAAAAGTTAATAGTTTTCGAGATAATAAACTATTTCGGTATTGTTTAGCACCTGTGACCTTGACCTTTGAACCCATGACCTTTTTCTATACATCAAAATTATTGTTGTATGAATACCTACAACATTCTAATATACATGCCTATACAAAAAGTTTATAGTTTTCAAGATAATTAACCATTTCGGTATTGTTTAGCATCTGTGACCTTGACCTTTAAACCCATGACCTTTTTCTATACATCAAAATAATCGTTGTATCACTACCTACAACATTCTAATATACATGCCTATACAAAAAGTTTATAGTTTTCCAAATAATAATTATAATCAGAGGTAAAAAAAATTAGGTCACGACCTTCACAATTGACCTTGACCTCATTTTGAAGATACTAACAAGAAGATGTCAAAACTGAAAACCCCATGTCATTATCTGGTCAAATAGTCAAGTTATAACAATTTGAAGCTATTTTACGATTTTTTCAAAATTAAACGCAAAAACGCGTAACCAATTTTTTGTCCGAATTTCACAAAATGAACAAACTATAGGCTTAAGACCCTAGAGAAGCCAAATATCACATCAGATATTTTCTCCAATCAATACTTTCGGAGGAGAATATTTTTTAAGATTTTTGCACCCCTAGGTCACCTTGACCTAGTTATGGTAGCCATGGCAATGCCACGAACAAATCTGAATTGCACCGACCCATATATACTTCTTACCAAGTTTCATTGAAATCTGTGTTGTAGTTTCAGAGGAGATGTCGAAAATAGGTGTTAACGACGCACACATGCACGCACGCACACACACACACGCATGCACATACACACGCTGCGCTATGCCATAAGCTCACATGACCTTTCGGTCAGGTGAGCTAAAACTACAGTTGGTCTGCTGCTTTGTTTATATCCATGAAATGGCATATGAAATCCTGTTATACCTAAAAAATAAAAGAAAATACTTTATAAGAATTGTGTCAATTTGTGACAAAATATAAGTAAAAAGATCACACACACACACACAACAAATTAAAACATATATTGTACCGCTAAATTGAATTGTAAGTTTACAATTATGTGTTCTGGTAATTAACATTAGAAAATTAAAAAATATTGCTATCAGTATTGTAGTCATTACTAGTGGGTGAGGTCATCCTGGTCCAGGCCTTGAAAAAAGGGCCCATGTTTTCAATTTTTCAAATATATAAATAAGAAAGAGTTGAAACTGGATTTATTCAAAACTTAACTTAGGCTAAAATATGGGTCAGTGTTGGTCAACAGACAGTATTATTATGAGACAAAAATATTATTTTAGGGTCAATCCACAAGAAACGAACACTGAATATACTGGTACATATAAAACATATCATAATTGTCACCAAAATAAACTAGTACTGGGAGAAAAAAAAGTACTTTGTGCTGTCTTGAATGCATTGATGAACACATAGATTGTTTAGAACTTATACAATATTATATATATTCACACATTTAGCAGAGCTCTGTTTACCTATGAAGTATTACATACTGAGTATTTACACTTTGCATGATAGCACTTATCCATGCATCTCAAAAAGTCAAAATCTTCTTAGTTACATACAACTGGAGTGAGGACACACCTGAAAAACCACTTCCTCACCAAGTGCCTTGACTGAGTATCGAACCCCACCCTCCCCGGTGAAAACCAGGCACTTTTTCACAAGGCTAAACGATCCGAACCGCGAACTTGATTATATCTACTATATACAACACAACAACACTTGCTCAGTCCTGCTACATAATACATGCACATGTTAATTTCCTAAAATAATATACAATGACTAACATGGTTAACTGCTGACCATTATCTTTCTATACCTATTAACAGTTTATTTAGTATTGTGGCAGACCAGACTCTATATGTGGCCAAGTAGCTTAATGGGTGGAGCATTCTGCTAGTGTTGGGAAGATCCTAGGTTCCAGTCTCAGTTTGGCTGCTACATTTTTCCCTTTTGTCTTACATTTGGGGGCTTGTCAGACCCTGGGAAGTGGCAGACAAACAGTATGGAACCTGGTGCACGGTTTCGATTCAATGGAGTTGAATCAAAAAAAATAGAAGGTAGGAATGTGGCAAACGGGACTTGATAATTTGCCGGGTTAGAGCTCAGTGGGTAGACCCTACCGCTAGTATTTGGAAGGTACCGGGTTTGAGTCCTGGTTTGGCTGTTGCATTTTTTCCATTTCCTTTTACAGTATTTTAACCCAACTAACCCCCTCATTCATGGAATATTAGGTGAAAAGTATTCCATGTACAACATAATTTCATCTAATAGATTTAACAATGCCAATGGAATTATATCATCCCGGACATATTTTAACACCCAAACTGCCTAGACCTGAAATTCATGGCTACGAACGGCTTTTTTTATGATATTGATGTTGCCGTTCAATACCATAAAAAAGCCGTTCGGAGCCATGAATTTCAGGTCTACCCAACATTTATTTTGCGGACTGATTATTTACACTTAAGGCCGTATAACGCAGGTAGTAGGCTGGCGTTATTTACACTTACGCGTGCGCAATACGATAACTAATATCAGCTGTATACAGGCAAGGTTGTGGTCCCACGATCTTAAGTTGTGATCGCTGAAGTATATCGGCCTAATAATACATGAGATTACGTAAAGTAAACTGTCAAACTAAATGAAACCATTTAAGGTAAATTGATCCTTAAATGTAAAAAAGTTTGATTGCAACACGTGTCTCGACCGGTAATCAGAATTCTTGTATTTTTATTTAAATGATACCAAATTAAAATCAATGCAAGCAATTTATTCTTATTTTCCTCTAATAATTGATTTTATTTTTTATTTTATTTTTATTATTATTATTATTGATGAGAACATAATAATTCATTATTTTGAACACCCCAGCACTGCACATGTTTTAAGTTGAAATGTCAAAATAATATACCGTGTATTCACGTGATGTTCAAAACAAAACTATATGCTTTTAATAAACATATTGAAAATAATATACCTACTGTATTCGATCTTTTAACATCTTTGTTTCTGTCGTAAAGTTCTGTGCATAGTTTCCCTTGTCTTCACAAAAAAAGTTAAAGGTTATAAACAACAAAATGGACACGTAACGGAATCCCGGAAGTTAACGCCTGATCATTCACGGTTTCATCAAGATTTTACTTTTGATAGCATTAGCATTGAATTAAGAAGATCTAAAATGCACAATAATATATTTAAATGTACAAGTTAAAAAGTAATGAACAAATTTTTTTTGATATCTTTTCAAACTTGCAGCACAAATGTGATAAACCGCTTGAGCAGTTGAATAAATGTCGCCAGTTTTGCTAAAATATTGATAATTTACCGTAGATTTTCATTCATCTTGGGCTAAAATGTTAATTTATAATGTAAATAAACATTTTTTACCTATTGCACCAAAAGTATCACTTATTTTAAAATTCAACTAAATAAATCCCCCAAAATACTAAATAAATATAGGGGTAGAGTTGTTACCATAGCGACTGTACAGTAAACGAATCCGGTGACCCATATTTTTTAATATCTTATTTTATCAAATATATGTCAAGCTATATTTATGGAGATTTTGAAACTCTTGGTAATTTGCTTATTAAAAATATTCCATTTTTTGTTCCTACTTTTATCTGAAAATAGTGCTAAATATTACCCTGATAAATCTCTAATGCCAACACAATTATTATTAAATTGTGTATTTGTTTTAGTTTGTTGCTGTTCAAGTCTCCTTGAATCAAAAGAGTAGATTTATGTCTTTCAACTGTCTTGGAAAATAAATCAATTTATCACCATTTAAGAGTTTAAACACTGCAACATATTGTTCACTCTTAAACTTATGAGGACCACTAAAAATCCTTTACAAATGCATAAAACTGTTTAATTTCCGCTACTTTTAAAGTCAGATACAGAAAAAGGGAGTCCGGTGACCTATACTAATTTTTTTATTTTTCAAATTTCCACATTTTGCTCTACAAAATATATATAATTCACAATGATGGTAATTAAACTTTTTTCACTCGAGCCTCCTTTTAAGGGGTGTCACGTGGTATAGTGGCGAACCCCATTCAGGCGATCGCCATGAGTGAGCACTAGTAAAAATCACATCAAAAACACTTGCAGAAACCCCACGCCCCACATGGAACATGTGTTTAGATCAACCTTCAAGCATAATAAGACAATATCTTTTTTTGTAAATTGCTAAAATATTGTTGATGCTAAAACCAATTAAACATACCTATTTTTGTTGAAACGCATTTAACAGATATCCTTAAAACAACCCAGATATTTTCGGAAGTTAGGATATTCCCTAAAATCGACATGCAGCAAATGTTCATCACAAAAACCATACATATATGACATAAACCATAAGAAAGAATTGAGGTGCTCTAGAAGACATATGTAATTGATAAGAACTATATATATATATATACCACGCTTTTTTAACTGATTGCCAATCAACTGCTCGGTACAAAGTAAATGTTACAACTATGTGGTGGCAAAATTCACTAATGAAAGAATAAACTGCACTGCAATATTTAAGGATTGAATGTCACTTTGAATGCTGTCATCGAGGTATGACTGCATCAGCTCACGTTCAAAGTAAGTGAATCGCGAAGCGATTCATGTTAACTTTGAACGTGAGCTGATGCAGTCATACCTCGATGACAGCATTCAAAGTGACATTCAATCCTTATGTTTACATAATTTTTACCCACAAAAAGGTATTATTAATTTTCCGAAAGTCGGTGTATTAATGTGGTTGGAACACTTAAAGCGAGATAACTCTTATTGTAGAACCATATAAAGAGAACAGCCATGTTGATTTGTCTCGTTGCTTGGCGATCGTAAAATATAGTTCCGTAAAACACATTTGAAAATTAAATTCGATTTCTCCTTTTTTCACTAAACAATAATCTGTTTGATAAGATATTACCATGAATATAATTATTTAGTCGAATAACAAACAGTTGTTCATAATTTAAATGTGGTGTCCTCGGACTCACTAATTTTTTCACTTCGTATCTTTATAGGCCATGGGGAATGGTCATTAATCATTAAAATTATTTTGATGTAAAAAGACAACAAATATTGGTTTTTATTATTCTTTTTTATTTTCAAATCATTTTTAAAATTGGTGCAGTATGACAAATTTCTACGTTTGTTACCGCTCGTAAAGAGCGTCCCTGCAGTCGCCGGATAGATTTATGAATGAACCCGCAGGAAATTATGAATGAATAAGTAGTCCCTTGGTGGTATGTATTCCTCCGCTGTACATCGAAAGCGGATTGGCTGAAGATATTAACTGACGTATCGCTTTACACAGAGCGCGCGACACACTGCTGTCATCGAAAAATTAACGCAATGGTTCCAAAGAGATTCATATAAGGCAATGCATTTGTAATGTAAACATTAGTAGATATGGGCGGACATGGCCGAGTGGTATTGTCACTGGCTTAGTTTGTTGGTTCCAACCTCACTCGGCACTTGGAAATTTTTTGAGATGATTTTCATCTCTTGCCCATACTACAAAGTCGTACAAAGTTAATTACCAGATTAGTGTTTCGGATGAGACTCAAAGCTGACATCCCGTGTCTCTGTGCACGCTAAAGCCACCTCTGTAGAACTCAAAAAAGAGTAGCCCACCTGTGACCGCTTCAGGAGGACGCTTACAATTAGAAGCGAATGAAACAACTGAACAAGAAGATAAGATCAGTGGGAAGTGCTTACATGCCATAAAATGAGGTCGATATCTGACGATATATGTTATAATCGCTAGTAGATGCTGAAGGTTTTGTTACCAAATGAATTGTTATAGGGTTTCTTTTTTAAGTTTGAAATATGTATATTTGAGGACCAGGCATTGTTAAATAAGTGTAATGGTTCGAACCCTCCATTGACCAAAAAATTTTAACCATAGAACTGGACACCCATTTTGTCATTTGTGTCCTTGGTAAGTTGTATAATCAGAGGTCCTATATCTGTTGAAGTTTTCGCTTCTTTTGTATCTTGTTCTTGTTTCAATTTCTAATACCAATTACATGTTGTTCAGCTACAAATTGTTTTCTTCTGAATTAGGATTTTTAAACTCCCGCTGGAAAATCCAATTTCCTCAATTGCAACAAAACAGTGTGTGTGTGTGTGTGTGTGTGTGTGTGTGTGTGTGTGTGTGTGTCGTTATCGATTCAGTATATTTTAATTAATTCAAGTACATTTTCAATCATTGCCTTTATTTAACAATATTTAAATATATCACATAGTACCAGACAAAGCTACAGCTAAATTATACAACAAATGAAGTATTAAATTCCAAAATATCCAATTATACAGAAGGAAATGTTCTATTTTTTGTAATATTATATAATTATGTAGCAAATTATGCACTGATCAATACTATGTACTGGGTACATAAAGACTGACTATATAACAGCTTGTCTGGGAAAAACGTTAGATTGTCTAAATACGTATAATGTCAATTCATAGCAAGTCGGTCAACATGAAGCCCTTAATACAGTCTAACCTGTCTTAAAGGCCACCTCTATCTAAAAGTCACCTGCTCATAAAGGCCAGTAGAATTATATCTCAATTGTTCTTTATTTATATAATTTGAACCTGTATATAAAGACCATCTGCCCATCAAGACCACTTTTACAGGTTCCATTGGGTGACCTTTATAGACAGTACATTCATTACTGCATTGACTATTGGACAAATAGAAACGTTAAACGATTCAGTACGAGAAAAAATAAAAAAATGTACATTTCCTTCTTAAAATATATTACGAGAAAAAATAAAAAATGTACATTTCCTTTTTAAAATATACTACGAGAAAAAATAAAAAATGTACATTTCCTTCTTAAAATACACTACGAGAAAAAAAAATTTAAAAAATGAACATTTCCTTCTTAAAATATACTTAACAAAATGGTTAAGGGCTGATTAAAACTTTGAAATAAACATCCAAAAGATGACATATAAAATCCATCTGTATTTTGATCTTGTTCTCTTCTTGATTCAAAGTTGTTTTTTTTGCATGAATTACATATTATACCAGTTTTAATTCTACAGCATTAGACGGCCGTTTCAGAATACAATTCCTCATTAGTCGTGCTTGGACCAAAATTGTTATCAAAATGTTGAAAAGATACCCAAAGGACCAAAACATATTTTACTAAATTTAGCTACGGAAATACGTTGCATGAATGAGTATGTAACAGGAGGGAGGAAACACCAGAAAAAAAACACTTCCTCACCGAGTGCCCCGGCTGAGGATCGAACCCGGCCCTCCCGGGTGAAAAGCGAGCGTTCTACCACAAGGCTAAAAGATCCGGACCAGAAAGTCTGGCAGTAAATCACTCTATTATATCTACTACATGCATATACAACACAACAACACCACGGCTAGCTCAGTCCCGCTACATTCCTCCCCTGTTATCTTGAGATTTCCCGCCTTGGAAATCTCACACACAACCCCTCCGTGGGTTTTTTGTTGGGCGCCAATGTAACAGGAGGGAGGAAACACCAGAAAAAAAACACTTCCTCACCGAGTGCCCCGGCTGAGGATCGAACCCGGCCCTCCCGGGTGAAAAATGAGCGTTCTACCACAAGGCTAAAAGGTCCGGACCAGAAAGTCTGGCAGTAAATCACTCTATTATATCTACTACATGCATATACAACACAACAACACCACGACTATTAATAGCTCAGTCCCGCTACAAGTATACCTTAGTTTTTGAGGAATTTCAAATTTTAAGTAGCAGCAAATTTAGACAATAGTATCTCATTAATAAAATTACGAAAAGTGTGAAGATGAAATGATATAATTTACATTCTACAAAATGAAACAATGTTTTGATGTGGTTCTTAACTTTTTGCATTGGGTATATTTAACCCAAATGAATTTGGTCAATGTTTCTTTTGTACTCACTATTCAGCTTTCATACATCAAAAGAACAAACATTCGAATAAAAAGCAATACCTATCACGAAACACTATGTCACGACAAAATAGAACCAGAAATCTGAAAAAATGTAACACAGGGTATTTAAAATGACAATTTCTCCTCTCTTTATACAACAGACATGCCAAATTTAAAGCTTTATTTATATACAGTACAGACCTGTCGAAAGTTTAACACTAAGCTAACAAAAACAGTCGAAGTTTATCTGTCCAGATATGGATAGCTATTGACCGAGAAGCTACCGAAATTACCATAGCAACAGCCGGAACGTTGTCGAAATATTGCTCACGAGGACCGAGATGAGTTGCTTATTCGGCACGAATTCGTTACAACTTGTGTTAAACTTTCGACTGGTCTGTACTGTAACTGCAACTTTTAATTACTAGTATTACATAGCAATACAATAAGACCTTTCACATTACAGATTATACCAATGATAATTTTACATCTAATGTTATCCACCAAAATAGACATGCATCTTATCCCGGTTTCAGAATTGTATATACACAATTCCAGTGTAAAATTCAAAAAGGGTTAAACTCGGTGTTTACAACTTGGAATAACAAGTGCACCGTTACAGCAAATATATGTATATATTAAGTTATTTTCAACCACAATGTACATCGTTTGGTGCCCTGCCTTCTAAAGGTAACCTCTCAGTCAACAAATAGTTTAGTGTTTGAATCATTTATATCAGAGTCATATAAAGCAAAAACTACAACAACACGTTTAACACAACCATAAAGAAGACGTTAGTGCATCGTTACCTGTTCAATATTATCCTTTACCCCAGTGGAGTTTCGTCCAAAGCGAGAGGCTAGTGTTTGTTTCATGGGCCTATTCTGCATCACAAAAATGATGGAATTCAGGACTGGCGTTACATTTGTCAGAAAATAAATTACAATTCTTCTACCGATTAAATTTTCCGGGAAAAAACGCATCAAATAATATGATGATCTACTACTTCCATAAAGTAAAATCACCAGAACCAGAGAAAATGCCCTCTTTAACATCTCTGAGGTTATTCGGTCTTCATGGAAATTCGCTGTCTGCTTACGAATCTTTATATTGTGCTTAATCGCAAAAATTAATATCATGACTTGACAGACGGTGATGACGAGGACCTGTATAATAACGACAAGTGTCGTAATGAGTTGGGAACGCATGTTAGGGTCCCATTGGGGTTCACAACACAGGATGCCTACATCAAACAGAGCTGTCTGGAGAATCGCACTCATAGCCATAAACACTACATTAAGACTGAATAAAACCACAATATAGCAAAATGCATTCCGTTTCCTGAAAAATCTCTGATGTTTGAACGGATATATTATGTACATCATCTTCTCTAACGACATGAGAACCAACAGGATAAAGGAGAATGCCCGGAATGTTGTGATGGCGCCGCTTTGAAAAGTACACATTTTCTGATTCAACCAAAAGCCGCCCTGAATTAGACCTATAAAAGAGGATACGGAGTAAATCATTATCTGCGCTATATCCGACATCAAATAAGTCGCAATGAAAACATTGGCTGTAATCCGTAATTCCGAGGTGGAAAATATAAGTGGTATAATGCAACCATCTGCAATTAATGTATACAGGAGAGTCAATAAAATGAAAGTCATTTGAATAATTCTCCAATGTTGTGTCGTATCCATCGTGTGTAGATAGAAAAATTGCCAATCGTCTCCCAATTCGCTTGATGTGTTCGTAAAATGAGATATATTCATCTTATCTCTCGCCTTAAAATTTCTAGAGAATTTTTAATAAAACAAAAGTATTGAATCCAAATGTCAAATATTTTCTAAAAAGTCGTTTTAAATATAATTATATACAACTACGGATACTTAAAATTGTCTGGTAGACGAAATCCAAAGCCAGTTCTTTCATGTACTGCAACATACACTTAATGATGTCTCTATACCAATACTAAATTTGAAATATCAACAGCTTACAGCATTTCATACAGTTGTTTCATTTATATAAGGATAATTATGACAGTAATGACAAAGATTATTATATTCGAGATTTATAACAATCGAAAGACTAAAAAGGGCGGAGTTATGAAGTCTATTCTTTGCTCATTAGGAATACATAACAACAAGAGGTTCATGTTCCTTGACGTTCAACCGATCATATGTGTTACATCTCGCGCATAAGTCGCCATCGTCACCAATTGGATGTGACCAATCCATGGGCGATATAAATTTTAGGAACTTGTTCCAAAATGCTTTCTAAAGGTAAGCTCTAGCTAATATAGATTTACCACCAAAAGTCCATAATGATTAATATTATATGTATTTTCACTTCTGATGTCACTCACTATAAAGTTATATTATACCTTATAAATTTAAGTTTCTATTGAAAAGCATTGTAACTGCTCTGGGCCATAATAAACAAAAATTTTAGAGGGCTCGGGACCATTTTGCCCACGAGCCCCGTGACATATTTGTTATACCGAATCTCCAAAACTTTCAATATTTTATATCTCATAACTTTCAATGATATAATAAATAAATAAATAATTCAAGTCGACATAAGCTGAAAACAGGCACTGGTCGTAAAAACCCTATTTATTATCAACATCATTTTTCAATCATTATGTGAATATTACTTACGTAGTAAAAAAAAAAATCCCTGTCCAGCGCCTCTATTATGACGTCACAAAAACGCCAGAACTGTTTACAAGCACAACTGTTGATTTTTTCTTTCGCAGTTTTATGGTTAGTAATGAAACAATGAATATGTCTTGTCGTTTTGCATTTATTCAAAGATATTGTAACGTCGACTGGTGCACTAAACTTCGAAAACAAAACGTCGATGTTCATGTCAATGTTCACGTCTTGGGGATTATTCTACTCCGTTTCACTTTCGTCCATTTCGTTTTTCTCTGTAGATCTAGATTTGGAGGAAGGATAGGTAATTTTAGGTAACGATGACTTTGGTGAAACAGGTAAGGAAACGAAAGTTCTTTTCCGACTGGAAACCCGAGTCGTCAACTATGGCCGCCGCCATTACTCAATATCCTTGGGGAACTCACAGGAACAACGTCTCATCAGGGGAGATATTTATATAACATTCGGCCCGGAGCTCCGGGCTTATATACGTTTATATGGCCCGGAGTAGTTACAATGGTTTTCAGTAGAATCTAAATGAGGTATAATATTTTCTTATATGGACCGTTGTTTCCCTTGATGATTTTCAGAAAATCTTAATTGGAATAATGAAAACGCTTTTGTTGTTGTTGTTGTTGTTGTTGTTGTTGTTAAACATGTCGTCTGCAACAGTTACCAACACAAGGTTTGCTTCGTTAAATGATAAGAATGGCTCAATTTAAATGAATCCAGACATTCAGACAAAACCAAACATACAACTGAGTATGCAGTAAGCACATTTAGGACATATTTGAGGGAGATATGCTTGCCCGGGGACTTTGAACAT
The DNA here is from genome assembly GCA_021292105.1 of Anadara kagoshimensis. Classification (NCBI taxonomy): domain Eukaryota; kingdom Metazoa; phylum Mollusca; class Bivalvia; order Arcoida; family Arcidae; genus Anadara; species Anadara kagoshimensis. The sequence continues at coordinate 37,722,846 of CM037871.1, forward strand.
TTTTTTCAAAATAAAAGATTAATGCACGATTGAGATCATTTTTTGCAGAAATAAGAAATGTACGTATAAACGTCGTTGGTTGAAATTCGCAGTGGTTTAGCACGCCATGTATCTAAATGTAATTCATATGACATAACAAAGGGTATAGAGTTTAAGTCGTCAAATGAGATGTTCGCTGCTATGTGTAAGAATGTTTACAAAGAAAGTAAAGACAAGGTTGACCACAAAAATGCAACAGAACAAGCTGACATGTAGAAACTTTACAATTGTGACGTATTTAATGTTAATACACTAGTCGGGTTGTTACAAAAGGTATGGTTTGAGTTGTGCCTGGTTTTTTTTTCAGAAGAGGTTGGGAAAACCAAAGGACCTCTTGAAAAAAATAAACTTGGACGCATAATGGCAACCATTTTAAAACGTGCTCAGCCATTGCATTCGAGCCACCACCATATCTGGATTACTTATGCTGGGTTTGAAGCTCGTCATATAATTAGTGTTTCTGGACAAAGAAATGAATCTTCCGTTAAGAGTAACGTGAGAGACACTACATCAGAACAAAAACGACAAATAAAGGAAACTATCAGTAAATTAGTAGATCAACAGCATGAGTCTAACGTTTCTGAAAATAGAAATCCTGTCATTGATTAAACCAATTATAATTTCCCTGATCAAATTGATGATACTTTGTGTTTGTCAGCTTCCCAAACCAAATATCTATAACAGATATTACAAATTTTGAAAACCGCATGGAGGAAAAGACCAATGGACATCTTGCAAACGAAGTAGTGGTTGTAAACAATAGTATCAGTTCTAATACTACTAATGCCGTCAGCTTAAATTGTACCAGGAGGGGCACGAATAAACCAACATTTTCATTCTATAGATTTTCAGTTAGCATATAGTACGGTCAACACTAAACTGTTTTCATTATCTGCAAAACTTTATGTTACTTTTGCGTTGAAAAAGTTTATTCTTGTTGTTGGTTAATTAATACGCGTCGTTGTGTCTGTACTTATTAAGACATTTAGTATGAAAAACTAAAAAATATAGAAAATTAGAATGTTTTCTCAAAATCTTGATGCTAAAATATACACGTTAAGATTATTTATTTATTAAACGTTTATTGTTGATTTGAAGATTTAGTTTTTGTTTCTTTATATTCCTGATGAAATAATGACAATGTTGCAGGGGGGTTTGGTATAATATAACAAATATTCCAGGGTGCTCAGGGCCATGTGACAGTTTATGGACCGGGTCGTCAGCCCAAAAACGCAACTGAGGTCCATAACTGTCACATGACCTTGATCACCCTGAAATATTTTCAAGTTATGAAATCACTCGTAAAACTAGACTATATGTAACATCAAAGATGACTGCATCGAATGTCATGGCATTGAATTTAAATCGCAATTGATGAGCATAAAGACTATAAACACATTATAGAGAATGGACTGTGAACCTTTACATAAGCCATTTAAGTAAATGTCATCATCAGCTGAATCTGTAATACGCTTTATTTTTCAATAATAAATATAAAGTATCTTGTTTCAAATTCATTGTACCTATTAAATATAAGCTTAGATGTTTTAATATTACTGCAGTGAAGTTAATGCATACGAAATGCTCGCCAGACAGTGTCGAAAGCTGTCTGGTCAAAAACTTACGCTGCCATTATACAGCAGTGTAATATTATTTCTTGTAAATGAAGAGACACAGCTCTAGCAAAACCTCAGAAATATGACAGGAAATCATGTTGAGCGGTCTGTGGGTTTGCTGAACAATACAGATAATGAATAACATTAAACATAAGATACCGAATCTGTTTTGGCAAACAGATGTACTTAAAGCTTTGAAAAGAGCAGCAGATGTTTAAGTACTAACTCTTTTGTCGGTTTGAGTCCATCGACTGATTTATTTTCCTTTGACGACTTTACTGTTTTCTTCTACCTTATCAAAATCGTACTTATCAAGGCCCTCAGAAAGTTTTACAGTCATCACAATATTGTTAATAAGCATGGTGTCTCTGCATAAATATTACCCATAGTTCCATGTTCCTTTCATTCCCAATTTTAATTAAACACGTGACAGGTGTTTTAGCTAAACAGGAGGTGCTAACCCTTCCGGAGCACGCACCCGGCCTCACTTCCAGGGTGGACATACTAGTAGATTGGTATGTATGGTTTTGATTTGTTATAAATGAAACGTAAGGGAAAACAGTTTGTTTAACACAGTTGTAGATAACGATGATAGAAGATGTACTTCAACTTGTGGTCAATGACAGTATATTAGATAAATAGTTTCTTCTTAAATTGGTATACATATAGAACATACTAATAACAAATGATGTTTTGTCTAAACAACATTTCCACAATCTTCAATTTCGTTCAATAAGTCCACAGAACGTTCGTTTTCATATAGACACTTTCTACATAAGTCATGTATTCCATTGTTGTAGTTTCATCTTTCTTGATTTTAATAAACATGGTATTCCTATCGCACCTGTGCGAGTCTTTATTTCCTTTGTTGTCAATCAAGATACTGAATATCATGTAACACGACAATGCACGATTCAACTATGCTTAAACAATGTATTTTAGCTGTCTAGATTTGCTTATTCGAGAAACCACCACAGCTTATGGATCATTTTGTCAAAACAAATGGAATTTTATGCCAATTTAAAACATTTTATTGTGTCTCATATGCTTAGATATGGAACATTTTGTCGAAACATACTGTCCCATATTTCGATGTTCCTTTCATTTCCAAATTTGGATTACACACTTGACGGGTATAGCTAGCTTAACAGGAGATTCTTATTCTTCCGGCGCACCCGGCCTCACTTCCCTGGTGGAAGTTTACGCGTTTAACCTATTGTGCAAGCTTTAATTTTCTTGCTTTGCTTTGGAATTTTGGTTTGGATATGGTTTGGTATGTTGGTTTTGATGATCAGATTAAACGACTATATAAGAAAACTAGAAGAAGTACTGGAGGTTACTTTGCAATATATAGCAGCAGTTATATGTTAAATGTTTCGCATAATATTGCATTTAAGATACTGATGTGAATATATTTAAAATATAATAAACAATTATGTTTTCTTTAGAAAATGTATGGGAACTATAGATAAAAAGATGACTTCCAATTTTTTATTTTTAGGGTAGGAGAGTTGAGTTGAGTTGAGTAATGGTGTTTAACGTCCCAGTCAAGAATATTTCACTTATATCGATACGTCGCCAGCTATAGGCGAAAGTGCAGAAATTTTGCCTGTGTGTTGCGCTGATGGCATTATACAGCAGGGTTCTTTATCGTGCCAAGCCTACCAAGACACGGGACCTCGTTTATTTTAAGTTTCCATCCGAAAGAACCGTGACTTTTATTTCGTAATGCCGAGTGCTTGGCAAAGGAACAGTCACTACCCACTTTTAAGTCTTGGGTCAGACCCGGCCGGGGTTCGAACCCACGACTTCCCACTTACGAAGCCAGCACTGTACCAAATGAGCTACCGCAGTGGTTTTTAGGGTAGGAGAAGTAGATTTAATTGCATAATGCTACGTTGACAGAAGTGATGCCGACATTTTCGAATTTCCTGAAAATAATACCCACAGAACTACAAAGGCTTAATAAGATGTATATTTAACATTTAACTAATAAATAACACATTTACATAAATTAAAAGATTTTAAACACTTTTGTCAGTGCTTAAAATTAGGGTTTATCATTCTCTTCTAGTTGAAAGCGTCCTCTGTAGCAGCGACAGGAGGCCTGCTCTTTTTCGAAATTACAGAGGTGTCTTTAGGGTGCACTGAGACACGGTACCTCGGTTTGGAGTCTCATCTGAAAATAAAGATTCTGGTAATGAGCTTTTTACGGCTCAAGTAAGGACAGAAGATGACAATCATTTCAGAAAATTTCCAAGTCCTGAGTGAGGTTGGAAGCCACGACCCTTGACATCGGAAGCCAGTGACAGTATTACTCGGTTATGCCGCCATGACCTCTTGAATTATGGTAAACATTTATCCCTCGCCTTTAGGTAATTTCTTAATTAGCCGGATTTCAATTAACTTTGTAACAGCCATGTCACAAGGTATTGATAATGCTGTATGTATTATTATATTTCTATAATGAAGTCTCACTTAGAGATTATATATATAAAGAAAATAGATATGTACAATTAATTCTTCACTTTTACACAAGTTCAGCACGATTTTAGTCCAGTTAGCACACGTTTTCTGCTTATTAGGTACCACAAATAAACTTTATATAACAGGTGACATTATTACAAAAATTACATGTAATGTTTAGAACAACCATCAATACGGAAAGAACGCAGCACGTATATCAATAATCATGTATTAATTAATGTGGGGTCAAATGTTCGCTTAAACCAATTACATTTCTCAAATCATTGTTATACTGTAAAACCTACAAAGATAATAATACTTATATTTCCACCTGATAATTAACAGGTGGTGGTATGTATAATCTAGTTTACTCAAAGAATTTATACAACGAAGCAGGCTGCTTGCAAATAAATTGTTGACTCAGGGATATTGCAATCCTAGGCTTATCAAGGCCCTCAAAAAGTTTTATAGCCGTCATCACAGTATTGTTGATAAGTTTGATGTCTCTGTGTCCAGGATTGCCCTAGATATTATATTTGACGTCCCATAGTTCCATGTTCTTTTCACACAATTTTGATTACACACATGGCAGATGTAGCTAGCTAAACAGGAGGTGCTTACTCTCTCGGAGCACCGTCCTCACTTCCCTGGTGGAAGTTCACGTGTCTAACCTAACGTGTCAATTCCGAAGTTTTTACTTTGCTTCTGGATTGTGATTTGGACATGGGTTAGTGTGTATTATTTTGATTAGATGATGCAAAGTCATAAGTTCTAAAATAACGTGGGTTTGTTTATAGATTATGCTTTACTTATAGTACAGACCTGTTAAAAGGTTAACACCGAGCTAACGAAAAGGGGTAGAATCTCTGCTATCATATATAAAAAATTACTAATAATATGAAAATTACTAGTGACGGAAAATCTGTCGAGAGATAGGAGACAACTGCTGATATATAGATAAAAAGGGTTGGAAGCTCTGCTGCCGGGATATGGATAAATAGTGACAGGAAGGCTACTGAGAAATAGACAGCTGTTGTATCGAGAGATCGCGATGAGTTTCCCTTTCTGTACTAATTCGTTAATGTACTCCCTCATGCATAGTATTTCCTTAGTTCAGTTTGGTAAATTGTATTCTAGAATTGGTCCTTTAGGTATCTTTTAGTAATGTCATATACCATTTTTTTTATTTAATCATAAAATACATTCAAAAAATGGTATATGACAGTAACATAGAATTCAAATCATCAAAAGAAAATTCTATAATGTGGTATTACAAATTTATGTCCATATCACCATTCTCAAAGCAAACTTATAAATTAAGTAAAACATGTGAACTTCCACCAGGGAAGTAAGGTCGGGTGCTCTGGAACGTAAAAGCAATAAAACAAGTAACATTATATAAATAGTGCCCTAGGGGACAGGGCCGAGCCGAGAGGCGAGGGAGATAAAAATATCAAGGGGGGAAATTCCTCCATTTTCCCTCAACCAAGGGCATTATTTACTTCATTATACCGAAAAAGTATGAAAATCTCAGTTAAAAATGCATTAACTTGCATAAAACTGTTAAGGTGCCCCTAATGATAAAGGAAGGATATTCGGACAGAAGTATGATGACTAGGCAGTTTCAGTGATTTTCCGTGTCTAGCAGTGAAAATTGCAATATTCCATGTTCAAACATTTTGAATTGCTTCATGCCATGTCATTAGAAATAATCAACCGATGTTAGTTTGAAAATTGTTGGTAAGGTATAATAAATTACTTAATATTAGTTCGAGAAACTGTCTCAACTATTATTCAAGATCGTGCAACATATCGGTTCATGTTTACATCATTTAACACAAACATATCGGTTCTTGCTAAAATCAAAATTCAAAAAGCAAAGCAAAAACTTCGACAAGTGGCATATTTAGATAAACGCGTGAATTTTCACCAGTGACGTTAGTCCGGATGTTCCGAAAGGGCAAGCACTCGTACCACGTTTGAAATCATAACCGAGATTTACAGGAACATGGACCTTTGACACATCAAATATATCCAGGATAATTTTGATATAGTGACACCATACCTACCAACAATAATGTGATTACGGTCATTAAACTTTTTGAGTGATTTGATTTGATTAGATCAGATTAGATTAGGCTAAATTAGATGTTGAGTTGACACCTTATCCGACTGGATAAAGGCTGCAAGATCTTATTTAAACAAGGATTGCCAGGCTTAAAGAATGTATGAGCACTAAACTGTCTTCAGAACTCAGGAATGCAGAAATTTCGGCAATTCTAACAGACATACACGACAAGTATTTTGTTGTCCTAGCTGATTAGGCCTCCAACAACATTATTTTTTGTAAGTGATTTTAACCTTGAATGTCTTATGAAGGGGTTTGGTTTAGATAGTATATCAAATAACCTTACACTAGAACTAATTTTACCAAAGATGAAGTTCTTTCCAATCATAGGGGAGTTCTTTAGTCTTACTTGTATTGGATTCCTAAACTTCACAAACATTTATACAAAGGAAGATATAAGGCATGTTCATCTAAATGTACTACTAAATTATTATCATTATCTCTAACACAAATTATGACAGTCGTCATATAAGGTCTTCAGTCATATTCAGATGAAGTCTATTCTACATCTGCAATTAACCAAATAAGTATTTTTAAAAATTCTAAAGAATAACTTGAACATCTTACTTCTAAAACTCTATCTGCTGTTAAAACATTTGATTTTTCTACACTTTACCGCACTATCCAACATTCTTAATAACGTCTTAAACCAATCATTCACTTATCATTCATTTTTTTGGATAAACAACATGTCTTTGGTGCACCAGCAAATAATCGGTATACTATTGGGCACAAACTGTGCGCCATTGTCTGCTGATTCGTTTTTTTTATTTTGAAATTAATGCAGAATCTTGTTAAATTCAATATTATACCAGTTTTAATTTTACAACATTAGACGGCCGTTTTTCGAATACAATTTATCATCAGTAGTGCTTGGACCAACATTATGAAACCGAAATTGTTTTCATGATGTTGGAAAGATACCTAAAGAACCAAAATATATTTTACCAAATTTAGCTAAGGAAATACTTAGCATGAGGTAGTATAACTTGGTCTTAGAGGATATTAAAATTTTAACTACAAGCTTTAGTTTATTTTTGAAAATGATACACAATAATTGCCTATTGAGTTTGTGATATCCTCATGACAACACACAAGCAGAGATACAGTGCCTCTGGAGAGAAAACTGCTGCCAAATCATTAAACTCCACATACAGATATACAGATGACGTTCTGTCTCTGAACAATCCTAAATTTGGAGACTTAATATATATATTGTCCAAAAAATGATTTCAAGCACAGAAAATATAAAGTTCTTGTTTAAAAAAGAAAACGACAGAAAAAACTTTCATTTTGTTCTTGCGCTTTCATGCTTTCAGCACTCTTCAGGAGCATAATGTTTACTTGCTTTGTAACAAAAGTAATTATGACGTCATTAATGAAAGGGGACGTAATTACAGTTTGGTTATTGAAATAATATAAAGGGAAGTAATTATTAATTGTTGCTGAGTCTGTTCAGTTTCGGATTAAACATTTCAATAAATTTTTATTCTTTTGAAAGTCTCTTGGTGACATTTTTATCGTTCATTTTATAAACTGGGAATACTTTGAATTCACCATCAGCGCATAGATCCAAAAGTTCACTGAGTGATATTTTACGTACTGACGGGTCGCGAATCTGTTGTTTGTGAATACGGACTCTTTCACATAGGCTGTTTCCTGTTTGTCCTATGTAATATTCATTGCACATGATGCAATATATTAAGTTTTTGGATTTGCAGTTTAGGTCCGAATTTGCGTATAGTTCCTTTCCATTTTTTAAGTATGTATGGCCCTGTCTCTATGTGTTGGCATGTACCACATCTAGTGTCACCACATTTTTCAACTTTTGATGCATCTCTGAGTTCATTGTCAAATCTGGCCTTGGTGAGGAGCTTTTTTTAAAAATTTTCGGCTGCCTTTTGCTCGAAATGATATCGTTTACTGGGATGAGTTCTTTTAATGTTTCTGACTGATGCAGTATCGGTAGGTTGCTTTTGACAATTTTATAAATCTTGGGATTCCGGGGATTATGTGTAACAACAAATGGTAATATTTCTTTTTTATTTGTTCTTAATATTGGTGTGCGTAGTTGCTGTATCGGTATGTCTTTAGCGTTTATATACCCGTCCGTATAAGTTGTTTTGGGTAATTTTGTTTTTCCAGAAATACCGCTAATTCTTCTAACCTTTATCTCGGGTATATTCCTTGTCTACAATTGTGCATACTCGTCTAGCTAAACAATAAGGGATGTTTCGTTTGGTATGTGACGGATGGCATGACCAGAAATCAAGGCATTGATGAATATCCGTGTTTTTATAGTAAATATCAGTCTCGATTTTATTGCCCGTTTTGATTACCATAATGTCTAAAAATGGAATTTGGGTATCAATTCTTTCCATTGTGAATTTTATTGATGGATGAAGCTCATTTAAAATTACATAGAAATGTTCTAAATGTTCCACTGAACTATTCCAGATCAAAAAACAATCATCCAGAAATCGTTGCCAAGACTGACGGATATATTCTGTGTTGATTTGGTCGAATTCGTTTTGGACATGCTGGTAAAGTTTCTCTTCTAAAAATCCCATTACAAGTGTAGCGTATGTGGGTGCTATTTTGTACCCATGGCTGTTCCAGACTTTTGTATATAATGTTTTCCATCAAAGTAAAATATGTTATTTTCCAGGATTAATTGAAGACTTTCTAGTATGAATTCCACATTTAATCGTGCATCCACAGCATTTGCAAATTTTTGCAACCAGAATTGGATGGCTTCTAATCCTAATGTATGTGGAATATTAGTATACAAACTTGTTACATCGAATGTCACAGGTATAAAATTTGTTTAAACATTTCGGGGAATTTTTGATAGAAATTCGATGTCATCTCTGATGAAACTTGGAACATATTGACACAAAGGTTTAAGGATAATGTCAATTAAGTTGCTTAAGCGGTGGGTCGGGCATTGGGGACCAGCAACTATCGGTCTAAAAGATAAATCGGACGGTTGGGGACATTTTACGTATTCCGAATTTGTAATTTGATAGCATCCTGGATTTCTTTGCTTTTGTGAATCTTTGGAAGACCGTAAAAATTACTAGTTTAACTTCAAAATTTGTTAGGTAGTCCTTTTCCTTTTCTGTTAAGCAATTGTGGTATTTTCGGACGATCTTCTTTATTCTTCTCAGTGTGTTTTTATCAATTTTATTTGCTAATGCATGTCTAAATTTACTTATTTGAATTGCATCAATATAAACTTCTAGTTCTAAAACAGTTTTAAAATCCTTGTATGTTCTAAACTTTTGTTTACTACTAATATCACTATACCATTGTTGTAAATATATATCTTTCATTCTTTCCACAAATAATGTTAAAAATAAATTTATATTATTAACCCCCTGATACAACCAAACCTCCCTTAAACCAGTGGTACATAACAAAAGTCTTACTTTTGTAACCTAATTTTCCCTTCCATTACTATCATGTCATAAGCTTTCTTAACATACCTTTCATTACTTAAACATAAAATGTTAAACCAAAAAGTAAGAACACGTTTGGCAGTTAATATATAAAGGTAATCTCCCACATTCAGAGATTACAGCAATATAACTAACATTTAAATTAACTGTTCAAAAGCGTTTACATGCATAATACTGTATATGTTCTAGCACATCATATTTTTGAAAACCCCATATCTCTGACCCATACATTAATATTGGATATATCTTTGTGTCAAAAATTCTAAAAAATACATCTGATGGCAGATTCCCTAATTTATATAGTGATCTTAATAAAATTGATACAGCATTTTTACCCTTTTTAGCTAAAGGTGCAACCATTTCATATCATGATAACTGCCTTGAAAAGTTAATACCCAAGTAAGTGTAACAATTCACTGTGTTTAACCTCATTCCATTATAATACCATTTCTCATGTTTAGACAATTTTCCACCCTTTTTACAGACAACAATATTCGTTTTCTGGAGATTAACATCTAACTTGCACTCATTACAATACATTTAAAAGTATCTAATTGAATCTGTAAACTACTAACAGTTTCTGAAAACATTACGATATCATATGCAAACAACAACATAAATATTTCTGTTAAATCAGGGACCGTCTGTATACTCCTGTTTCCATCTTGTGCCATCATTTCATATAACTCATTTATATAAATCGAAAATAAAATTGGTCTTAAAACACAACTTTGTACCAAGAGATACATTGAACTATTCTGAATACAAAGACCCACTTCTAATACAACAACTATCATTTTTATACATATTTTAAATTACCCTGTAAAAGTTACCCCCACGCCTCTATGTATTAATACTTGAAACATGTTGTTATTATTAATAGCATCAAACGCCCGCTTTAAGTATACAAAAACAGCATGTTATCTAGGGTAGAATAACCTTGCCTAAATCCAGCTTGGCTTTCAGCTATTTTATTGTAAATGTCAACCCAAAAACTCAATCTTCTATGTAACGTTGTTGTAAAAATTTTACAAAAAATATTATTTAGGGATATCCCTCTATAGTTTTGAGGGTCAGAATAATGTGTAAAGGTATTATTATTGCTTTAGTCGAGCAAACGGGAAAATGTCACTGCTAAAAATATTGTTAAACAGTTTAACCATAATACTTAAAAACGAATCTAAACCGTATATGAAAAATGCAGGGATAATTTTATATGCCATCTATCATAATAAGCTTGAAATAATCGATACGATAAAAAACAAACATACTAATCCATGTTCAAATCACAATCCAGAAGCAAAGTAAAAACTTTAAAACTTACAAGTTTTGTTAGACACGTGGACAAGTATTTTGTTGTCCTAGCTGATTAGGCATCCAACAACATTATTCTTTGTAAGTGATTTTAACCTTGAATGTCTTATGAAGGAGTTTGGTTTAGATAGTATATCAAATAACCTTACACTAGAACTAATTTTACCAAAGATGAAGTTCTTTCCAATCATAGGGGAGTTCTTTAGTCTTACTTGAATTGGATTCCTAAACTTCACAAACATTTATACAAAGGAAGATATAAGGCATGTTCATCTAAATGTACTACTAAATTATTATCATTATCTCTAACACAAATTATGACAGTCGTCATATAAGGTCTTCAGTCATATTCAGATGAAGTCTATTCTACATCTGCAATTAACCAAATAAGTATTTTTAAAAATTCTAAAGAATAACTTGAACATCTTACTTCTAAAACTCTATCTGCTGTTAAAACATTTAATTTTTCTACACTTTACCGCACTATCCAACATTCTTAATAACGTCTTAAACCAATCATTCACTTATCATTCATTTTTTTGGATAAACAACATGTCTTTGGTGCACCAGCAAATAATCGGTATACTATTGGGCACAAACTGTGCGCCATTGTCTGCTGATTCGTTTTTTTTTATTTTGAAATTAATGCAGAATCTTGTTAAATTCAATATTATACCAGTTTTAATTTTACAACACTAGACGGCCGTTTTTCGAATACAATTTATCATCAGTAGTGCTTGGACCAACATTATGAAACCGAAATTGTTTTCATGATGTTGGAAAGATACCTAAAGAACCAAAATATATTTTACCAAATTTAGCTAAGGAAATACTTAGCATGAGGTAGTATAACTTGGTTTTAGAGGATATTAAAATTTTAACTACAAGCTTTAGTTTATTTTTGAAAATGATACACAATAATTGCCTATTGATTTTGTGATATCCTCATGACAACTAATATGTATAAAAATGATAGTTGTTGTATTAGAAGTGGGTCTTTGTATTCAGAATAGTTCAATGTATCTCTTGGTACAAAGTTGTGTTTTAAGACCAATTTTATTTTCGATTTATATAAATGAGTTATATGAAATGATGGCACAAGATGGAAACAGGAGTATACAGACGGTCCCTGATTTAACAGAAATATTTATGTTGTTGTTTGCATATGATATCGTAATGTTTTCAGACTTTGTACCAAGAGATACATTGAAATATTCTGAATACAAAGACCCACTTCTAATACAACAACTATCATTTTTATACATATTTTAAATTACCCTGTAAAAGTTACCCCCACGCCTCTATGTATTAATACTTGAAACATGTTGTTCTTATTAATAGCATCAAACGCCCGCTTAAAGTATACAAAAACAGCATGTTATCTAGGGTAGAATAACCTTGCCTAAATCCAGCTTGGCTTTCAGCTATTTTATTGTAAATGTCAACCCAAAAACTCAATCTTCTATGTAACGTTGTTGTAAAAATTTTACAAAAAATATTATTTAGGTATATCCCTCTATAGTTTTGAGGGTCAGAATAATGTGTAAAGGTATTATTATTGCTTTAGTCGAGCAAACGGGAAAATGTCACTGCTAAAAATATTGTTAAACAGTTTAACTATAATACTTAAAAACGAATCTAAACCGTATATGAAAAATGCAGGGATAATTTTATATGCCATCTATCATAATAAGCTTGAAATAATCGATACGATAAAAAATAAACATACTAATCCATGTTCAAATCACAATCCAGAAGCAAAGTAAAAACTTTAAAACTTACAAGTTTTGTTAGACACGTGGACTTCCACCAGGGAAGTGGGGCCGGGTGCTTCGGAAGCGTAAGCACCTCCTTTTTAACTAGCTACACCCTCCAAGTGTGTAATCAAAATTGTGTGAAAGAAACATGAAACTATGAGACGTCAAATGTATCCAGGGCAATCCTGGACACAGAAACATCAAACTTATCAACAATACTGTGATGACGGCCATAAAACTTTTTGAGGGCCTTGATAAGCCTAGGCTTTAATATCCCTGAGTCAACAATTTATTTGCAAGCAGCCTGCATCGTTGAATAAAGTCTACCAAGCTATACCATAGCGTATTAATTGGGAAACAAATACACCATAAGCAGGTATATTGCTGCATAGAAAAAGAAAGTTGACAATAGAAAAATTGAAGTCATCATGTTTGTCATAAAGTTTCAAATGTAGCCTTTCGTGGGTTTCATAATTCAGGTATAAGCTAAATATGAAGCAGGTAATGTCATAGCTTCACTATTGACAAAATGAAAACCGTGAACACTTCAGCATGTCCGAACTCTCTCTTTTCCGCCAATATACTAGTAATATAATAATGTTATCACATGTGATAAGTTTGATGGGTTAAGCGAATATGTTCTAGGGCATTTAGGGTAAGCGTATTTTCAATGGCTCTATTCACACATGTAAGATACATAATGTGCTTAGAATGTAAAATGATTTTTGCAATCATGTTATTTGTCAAAATTGACCCTTTGGCTACAACAGTTGCATACGATTAATTAGTCGTTCTGGAGTTTAAATTGTCCATATAATTTTGTTATATATAAATATTTATTTGAAACATAGAGTTAAGAGAGGGAAAAGATAATACAACATGTAATTATATTATTATTAGAAACATTATAATGATCAAGTGTTGTCTTATTTCTCATTTCGGAATGTGTCCTTGGTATCTTTTGTTAAACTGCAAATTACATATTTTTCCATACTCAATTGTATACGATTTTAATATTTTATTCAATTCCACATTCTTTATTGGTATTTATAACATCATATTCCACCAAGGTGGCAAACATTAATGAACACTGAAATCTGAGTTAACAAAACCAACAACAACCTGCTAACTAAGTTATTACATTACAATACAATACATTCTACTCAGAGTAAACTAATTAGCTTATGTTGCTACGTACACAGCAATTCAGTTTAAATTTTGCAGCACAAGACGACCTTTTCGGCATAAAATTGCTAAGCATCGGTCCTCTGACCATTTTTTTTAAAAATTGAATTATTTCTAAATGTTTGATTTTACCGAGTGCACATAAGAAATACTTTAAACAATTAAGCAGGGCTTAGTTTTTTTTTTTTTAGGAAAGAATGATTCTCAAAACGCCGAGCTATCCGCCTATAGGAATATATACGCAAGAAACTAGGTTACACCCTATTTGAGCCTCTATAGGCGCAACTATGTGAGGCCAAATGTAAAAAAAAAGTAAATATTTTAGTTGCATATGAATAGCATTTTTCCTTTTCTATAATGACGTGTGTGAACACCGACTTTACTGGTTGATTGCCATTACTCTGTTGCATGCACAAACACAAAACCCCACGTGTCACAATGACTTGATTTGTTTTGCGCCGTAATGCTTATGTATTGTGTCAGTATGATACTTCAGTTTAGGTCGACATAGAATCGGTGATAAAAGACATTCAAGGAAGTCTTGTTAGAAATACCTGTGCTTCAGAGACAATTCTTGACACCTGTGAAGCATTTTTCAGACCACATAGTGTTGATAAGAATTCATGGGAAAGACCATTTCGAAACTTTGTCAAGAGCAGTCCCAACGCAAAGCTTTAAGATCTTAGTGCTATGGACTTTAATCATATAACCTTTGTTGCAAGATTATCAAATTGCGGAGTCCAGTCCAGTCAATTAATTAAAGTTATCGACAGAAAGGCCATTTGAATCATCAAAATCATTTTGCTACTATTACTATCAAGAACTCTTTTTTGGAGATTGTTTAATAAATCGGTGATTTCTGATGTACGTAGATTTGATGAAACTTTTTTCATCTTTAAAGCATCAACAAATACTGAAAGTTTTATAATTTGTCGAGATAAATTATTACAGCATGTATGCGAATACCAGATGATACAATGATGACTTATTTGACGAAAATGTCAATTTTTGCCTAAATTAGTACAAGTTTAATGGGGGAAACGTTTTCTTTGAAAATAAAGCAAATTCATATTGATTTGCTACCACTCAGAATGGGTTGGTCTAAACATTCAGGTTTCAAGTCTCTTCGAGGAACCGCTGGCTCATGATCCTCAGTCTTGTCCAGCTAGTGACATTTGTCACATATGAAAACTATCTTAACAGTTTAATGTTTTGACATCTTGTTTACTAGCACGTGTTCATGGTACACAAAACACACCGGAAATTACAAATGGCCTTAAACTGGACTTTGATGTCGCTGTATATATTATATGCATAAAGCAAATGTGTGTGCATGTCTTTATTTCTATTATGTTATTTGTGGCAGAAAGAAATAATATTGCATTTAAATTCTAACACAAAGTAAGATAAAAAAGAAATAAAGCCGTAAAATACATTTTAATAAAAGAATTAACATAACAATAAAACGGTAATTTGGGTATTCGAACCCACAACATAAGACATAATAGTCCCTGCATATATCCACTACACCACGCAGGCAATTGATGACTGTGGGAGTTTATTAATATCAAGTACGAGTATAGTACGGTATAGTAAGAGGTTATATTGGGGTAACTCTCTAAACATTGATTTTTACAAAATTCACTATTAGCGCATATCTCTCCATTAACCATACTTTGCATATCTAACAATAAAATAAGATAGTTTTTGTATTCAAAATATCTTTAATGGAGAGGCATGCGCTCTATGTGTATTTATAAAAAAACGTGTTGATTTCACTGACTTGTTTCATGTTTGTATAGAGTTATACGGAGACAAACCTAATGAATTACATGTGTTAAACATATAATGCAATGTTACTGAGATTTTTACCATATAAACTTTTACAAAATGATAGTAGGTTTAGGTTCTTTCACTATAAATATGCATATAATATACTTTTAAATTTTGAATCCTATAGGCGGATAGCTCGGCGTTTTGAGAATCATACTTTACAATTTACAAATTAGTCATTTTGAATAACAATGTTTATCTGACAATATAATGTATTGCCATCTGGGTTAACAAAATTCTCTGTGATGCTTGCTAATCCACCAAACATAGATACCAGTAAAATAGTTGCAATTATTACTAAACTTGTTTTACACTAGACAACCATTTAAGGATAAAATTCCTCAATTGTGTTTAGACCAAAATTATTATCAAAAAAATTTAAGATGTTGAAATGAGAAAAATATTATGGCTAAGATGTAATAACAACGGAGAGAGATTAATCTTAAAAAAGTTTAAAATATTATTGCAAAAATACCAAAAATAAAAAAAAATAATTTCTGTTATAATTATTAAATATGGAACTTCTGGATAAAAATACATCTTAACCAGAACACTTACAAACTATAAAAAAAATAAAATATTGCATATACATGTACTTAAAATATGCAATTTTGCAAGAATCTTACAAAAATAAGGACACAATTAATTTTTTTTTTGAATCTTAATGCCATATTCATTGTTAAGCGTTTGAAAATATAGCCAACATATATACAAAATGGTGCGATATACACCAATGAAGTGATAAGTTAAATATAAAACTGTATTTACTCGCATTTTAGCGTTGTGTCATTATCTCGGCCGTCGTCTAGTGGTTTCTAAGGTCCGCCGTTCCGTGGTTCCCAAAGTTCTCAGGTTACGGGCCTCATTCTGTGACAAAGTTCTGGACGGTTACAGAGAGGTCCGGTTCTTTATAATCCTTTTTATTCTTTTGTTCCACCGAGTCCTTGTGGCTATAGAGTGTAGTATCCTCCGCAGTGAATGCATGGTGTGTGTGTGTGTGTGTGTGTGTGTGTGTGTGTGTGTGTGTGTGTGAAGCCTGCGACAACCTTATAATATACTCTTCTGTTTGATACAAAAGGGTAAAGCATGATCAAACCTTTGACCAAATATTATGATTTGTAAAGGTGTATACATCATGTAATGACCAGACTGTAAGTTATTGAATAATCATATGGATGCTGAACATGGTTTGCCTGACCATTGACATGAGGATGACTCGAGTTATTAACCTTATATAAAAACATAACCGAAATTTTAAAATACATGTACTAGAAAATATTTTGGTTTATTTTTATACGATTTCTAAAATCATTACATATCTGGGTTAACGATATCCTCCGATGATGATTGCTTAGTCCAAAAGCAAAGATACTAGTCCTGTAGTTGTATCCGTTTAATTTTGCAGCACTATACGACCGTTTCTGGATGAAATTCATCATAAGTAGTGCTTGGACCAAAGTTGTGGAAATCCAAATACATGTAGTTTTAAGATGTTAAAACAAGAAAAATAGAAGGATTAAAACTGATTTACTAAATCCATCTACGGCAACCTAAACGATTAAGTATTGCTTAGTTTTTCATTTTAAAATTTTAAAATCTAAAAAGTAAATTGAGTAACTGAATATTAAAGACTTAGGTCCAGAATTTTATAATCAGTGGTATATACCGAGCAAAGTTTTAAGTGCGATTTATGGTAGTGTATAAAAACAAGTACTATTGCCTTGTACATACATATTTTTCATTTTGTATATGTAGTCTCCCTTATGTCAGACCATTTCGATCTATCAAACTGCCTGTCAATACTCATCCGCAGTTCGATTTTCCAAACACCATGTTTTTTCAGTGAAATACCTATATAAAATCATAAGATATTAGAGTAGCAGATGAATCTCAAAATTAATTTTAGGATTTTACAAACCTCTGTGTTTTACTTTCTTATTGTTATATAATTAAAGAATAACTTATCATTTTGTATTGCAATTTGGTACCTTGAAAACAATGTAGATTTTCTCAAGTTCAAGGTTGTGTTTTTTAGTCATAATACAACTGGTATGATATGAAATTTAAACCACTGATCCGGTATCTCTGCTGGTGGCTGGTGGCCGGTGCCCCGAGGATATCACAAACTGGGTAGGCAATAATTGTGTATTGTCAGTCTAAATTTGCTGCTAGTATAAAAATGTAATTTCTCAAAAACTAAGGTATACTCCGACATGCTAAGTATTTCCTTAGCTCAATTTGGTAAATTATATTTTGGTCCTTTGGGTATCTTTTCAACATCTTGAAAACAGTTTTGGTTTCATAATTTTACAATCACAAGCACTATTGACGAGGTATTGTATTCCGAAACGGCCGTCTAGTGCTGTGCAATTAAAACTGGTATCATATGTAATGCAGTTTTCATATCAGTATACGCCATAATACATGCACTATGATTTTTATATCCGAAACTTTAATTAAATAACAATCCCAAATGAAAGTAAAAACTTTGAAACTGGCAAAATAAGGTAAACGTGAACTTTGAATTTCAAACAAGAGAGTGAGGCCGGGTGTTCCGGAAGGGTAAGCACCTCCGCCACGTTTTCAATCAGAATTGAGAATGAAAAGGAACATGGAAGCATGTGGTTCAAATATATCCAGGTTAATTATGGATACAAATTCAAAACCAACGTAATTGGAGTTCTTCTGTATGGTTCAGAGTCCCGGATGGTGAGTGACCAACACCATCACTCAAAAACTAGACACCTTCCAAACCAGATGTTTCCCAGCAGGATTCTAAAAATATTCTAGCCAAATAAGATCAGCAATGAAGAACTGTATGAAAGAACCCAAACAGCTGATATATCCGACCAGATTAAATAGAAACGCTGGAGGTGGATCTGCCATATCCTTAGAATGGAAATATAAGAGATACCAAGGGTAGTCTTAAGATGGACTCCACCTGGAAAGAGAAACAGAGGAAGACACAAGGAGACATGGCGGAGATCCGTTGAGAAAGAGATGAAGGAGCAGGGATGGACTTCAGGCATAGTCCAGCAAATGGCAGTCGACAGACAGAGATGGAGGTCCTCGGTCAAGGCCTTATGTACCCAAGGCACGAAGAGGACTAAGTAACGTCAAGGTATGTTTTACTGTACTTAACTTAGCCCGAGATTCCTCTGGCCCGAATTTTTTTTTTTTTTTTTTTTTTTTTTATCAATTTCGGGCCAGAGATCGGGGTTCATTATTTTACATAACGTGATGCCGTTGAAATCCTACGGCAGGGTAAGATTTAATTTGGCGGATATGTTCACTTTATTTTCACGGGCATTGGGTAATGAACCAGTCAGATCGCTTACCTGAACCTTTATTCACAAGAATCCATCGACAAAACTACGTGGCAACTCCGTTTTATATCCATTCCAGCCATATAAATCCAACACTTGTGTAAAATCCTTCATCATCTCGCCATTTTTTATGTTATGATATTCAAATAACGCGAGATCTCGCGGGTTAAAGTCTCCCTTTTCTGATACACAAGTGTTGGATTTATATGGCTGGAATGGATATAAAACGGAGTTGCCACGTAGTTTTTTCGATGGATTCTTGTGAATAAAGGTCCAGAGGAATCTCGGGCTATACTTAACTATATATAGAAATATGTTGATTTAGTAACTTTGATTTGTCACCCTTTCTGTTAACATGTTACCATGGTGCATCATACATGTGTGAATAGAGCCAATAAAAATATGCTTACTCTCAATGCCCTAGAACACATTCGCCTAAAACATCAAGCTTATCATCACATGGGATAACAAATTACATTTGCGGAAAAGGTGTCTTCCCACTTAGCCAACATTTTAAAATTTCCTATTCCCACTTAGCCAACATTGTTAAATAAACATTTAAGATTTCACCTGGAAAGTGTTTGCTATGTCTTTTTCAGCAAAATTGTTTTGTAGTGCTGAATATTTTAGGTAGAATCTTATTCTTCAATTAGTTCATAGTTCAAAATTAAATATTTTATTATAAAGTTAATGTTAACAAAGCAAAAAATAAATAAATAAAATAAATAAATAAATAACTATTTGAAATAAATAAATAAATGTTTTATGGTGCTGAATATTTTAATTAAATACTAGTATATGTGTCTGTAGAGGTTTGGTCAATTTAGACAATTATATTCTAAGATTTCTGTAAAATGATTCCACAACTAATTTAAAGAAATAATTGTCTTCAGATTTTGAATTTTTTTTATTGATTTTCTGAAACAGACTTTATCCTCACCTGTAATTAATACCTATTGTCTTTGCTAATCCTACAACGAACATAATTCCCACTCAGCCAACATTTAAAATCTTACCTATAGGTACAAAATTTCAAAATGTTGGCTAAGTGGGAATGAACCGCGGAAAAGACGGAAATTAAGGGTTCGAACATGCTGGTTTTCAAGGTTTCATTTTGTAACAATAGTGAAGCTATATGATTATGTATATATATCCATGTCCTAACCAGAAACGCAAAGCCAACTAAAAACAAACATGACCAATCCATGTCAGAACCAGAAACTCAACGCCAACTAAAAAACAAACGTACCAATCCATGTCCTAACCAGAAACTCAAAGCCAACTAAAAAACAAACATACCAATCCATGTTCTAACCAGAAACTCAACGCCAACTAAAAAACAAACATACCAATCCATGTCAGAACCAGAAACTCAAAGCCAACTAAAAAACAAACATACCAATCCATGCCCTAACCAGAAACTCAAAGCCAACTAAAAAACAAACATACCAATCCATGTCCTAACCAGAAACTCAAAGCCAACTAATAAACAAACATACCAATCCATGTCAGAACCAGAAACTCAAATCCAACTAAAAACAAACATACCAATCCATGTCCTAACCAGAAACTCAAAGCCAACTAAAAAACAAACATACCAATCCATGTCCTAACCAGAAACTCAAAGCCAACTAATAAACAAACATACCAATCCATGTCAGAACCAGAAACTCAAATCCAACTAAAAACAAACATACCAATCCATGTCCTAACCAGAAACTCAAAGCCAACTAAAAACAAACATACCAATCCATATCCTAACCAGAAACTCAAAGCCAACTAAAAAACAAACATACCAATCCATGTCCTAACCAGAAACGCAAAGCCAACTAAAAAACAAACATACCAATCCATATCCTAACCAGAAACTCAAAGCCAACTAAAAACAAACATGACCAATCCATGTCAGAACCAGAAACTCAACGCCAACTAAAAAACAAACGTACCAATCCATGTCCTAACCAGAAACTCAAAGCCAACTAAAAAACAAACATACCAATCCATGTTCTAACCAGAAACTCAACGCCAACTAAAAAACAAACATACCAATCCATGTCCTAACCAGAAACGCAAAGCCAACTAAAAACAAACATGACCAATCCATGTCAGAACCAGAAACTCAACGCCAACTAAAAAACAAACGTACCAATCCATGTCCTAACCAGAAACTCAAAGCCAACTAAAAAACAAACATACCAATCCATGTTCTAACCAGAAACTCAACGCCAACTAAAAAACAAACATACCAATCCATATCCAAACCAGAAACTTAAAGCCAACTAAAAACAAACATACCAATCCATGTCCTAACCAGAAACTCAAAGCCAACTAAAAAACAAACATACCAATCCATATCCAAACCAGAAACTTAAAGCCAACTAAAAAACAAACATACCAATCCATGTCAGAACCAGAAACTCAAAGCCAACTTAAAACAAACATACCAATCCATGTCCTAACCAAAATCTCAAAGCCAATAAAAACAAACATACAAGTCCATGTCCTAACCAAAATCTCAAGGCCAACTTAAAACAAACATACCAATCCATGTCCTAACCAAAATCTCAAAGCCAATAAAAACAAACATACCAATCCATGTCCTAACCAAAATCTCAAAGCCAAATAAAAACAAACATTCCAATCCTAACCACAAGCTCAAAGCCAACGAAAAACATACATAACAAGCAATGCACTAACCACAATCTCAAAGCCAAATAAAAACAAACATTCCAATCCACATCCTAACAAAAATCTCAAAGCCAACTTAAAACAAACATACCAATCCATGCCCTAACCAAAATCTCAAAGCCAAATAAAAACAAACATTCCAATCCTAACCACAAGCTCAAAGCCAACGAAAAACATACATAACAAGCAATGCACTAACCACAATCTCAAAGCCAAAAAAACAACATACCAGTCTATGCCCTAACCACAATCCCAAAGCCAACTAAAAACAAACATACCAAGCAATGTCCTAACCACAATGTAAAAACTTTAAAATCTGACAATTGACTTGAATACTTGAACTCCCACAAGGGAAGCAAAATTGTGATGTCCCGAAGGCTAAGCATCTCCTGTTAAGCTAGTTACATCCACCACATGTAAAAAAAGATTGTAGGTAATACAGGCGTTTAATGTTTCCTTTTTCAGTTTAAAGCAGGAGGACGTTTGGTCATTTGCTTGAAATACACATAGGTATTTTAAATATCTATGTCATTGTAGCCAATAAAATGGACACCTCCAATCAAACCGGATAGTAAGCCGATTTGGTTTAAATTAAAAGCTATATGGTTCCGGTTTGTCAACGATATCTTCATTGTGTGTGTTTGGTTTCATCCCCCTAAAAACCCCGTTGATAAAAAGTAGGGAATTAACAGAAGACGGTCTCATTTACAGTTGTGTCTACAAATAATAGTGTTGATGTGAATTGGTTTTGACAGTTCACACATTAGGAATCTGTTGTTGTCAGAAAAAACCACAATCCATCAAAGTAAATGTGTAACTTGAATAGCCAGAGGAACCAAAATACGAAATAACAAAATAAGGAAAAAGGAAATAATGTAGCAACTCATAATTAACCCAACTTTGTACGGATTGGGGATTTAATGACAAATGTGGCACAGCTTTATTACAGGACGCTTTACTGCGCCTGGCAGTAGTGGTGGTTGTGAAAGTGAAAGTGGAAGTGGAAGCGGTCCTGGCAGTAGTAGTAGTGGTGGAAGTGGAAAGGGCCCTGGCAGTTGTGGAAGTGGAAGTGGCCCTGGCAGTATTATTAGTAGTGGTTGTGGTATAAGTGGAAGTGGCCCTGGCAGCAGTAGTAGTAGTAGTGGTGGAAGTGGAAAGGGCCCTGGCAGCTGTGGAAGTGGAAGTGGTCCTGGCAGTAGTAGTAGTGGTTGTGGAAGTGGAAAGGGCCCTGGCAGCTGTGAAGTGGAAGTGGCCCTGTCAGTAGTATAGTGGTGGTGGTATAAGTGGAAGTGACCCTGGCAGTAGTAGTAGTAGTGGTTGTGGAAGTGGAAAGGGCCCTGGCAGTAGTAGTAGTAGTGGAAGTGGAAAGGGCCCTGGCAGTTGTGGAAGTGGAAGTGGCCCTGACAGTAGTAGTAGTGGTGGTGGTGGTGGAAATAAAAGTCATAGGTAGGTTTTTTAGGGAAAATCAAAATTCTCCTGTTTTGTATTTTTATTTCATTCCAGAAATTACATGTAAATAGTAAAGGTTAGTAAAATCAATGAATATAATGTTACATTTTAAACATGTACAGACTCAACAATGATTTGAAACAAATTTTCGTTGAAATGGATTAATAAAAATAATTAAAAAATACATATCTAAGTTAACATCAGTTTGAAATGTTTCTTGCGGCACTGCTAAATTCAGCGTTTCTTTTTCTCAACTCAACCTTTAATCCGTAATCGGGGCTCCTTTTTACTTCAGGTTCTATGCGTATAGCGTCACGTGATCTCATTGCCGGGCATTCTGGGAAATAATTGTAAGGAAGAAGGTAAAAATTCAGATCTAAACCAGGTGTTGTTGTAACAGGAAGGTCTTCTGTATGTGGAATGTGGTGAAGTCCCATTGTTATCCAAGCCACCAGATCCTAAAAGGAAAATAACACTGTCTAAAACACAGACTTGTTAGAGCAAATACTTATGCATAATCAAGTATTTTAGAGTTTCCTCCCTTTTCATCTTCAATGTAAACACGAGTTACAAATTAAATTATCGAGAAAAATCGCGTGCATTATAACTTATTTATATTTCAATCTATTTCTGAAGATAACTTATTGAACAAGTGGCCAAATGGACACATACTGCTCACTTTGACATAGGAACACAAAAACACGTCTGCATGTAAATCATTTAGAAAATAGTTATTTTAATTGTTGAAACCTACACCAGTATGAACATATCTTCAATAACAATCAATATGGGGGGAAAAACTACTTTTGATGGCAACTGTAGGCAATTAAAAATACAACAAGAGGTCCTTGGGTCTGATATACCCACCTGATGAATAATGGCTAAATAATATTTTTCAAGAAAACAGAAATACCGAAACCTCAATAAAGATGTGGTAAAGATTTTAGGCTTTTACAGATTATAAACCATTTCGGTATTGTTTTTCATCTGTGTCCTAGGCCTTTGATTCCATGGCCTTCATCTATACATCAAAATGATCTTTGTATCAATAACTACATTATTCTAATATGCATGTCTATACAAAAAGTTTATAGTTTTCAAGATAATTAGCGATTTCGGTATTCTTTCGCATTTGTGACCTTGACTATAAAAGCCATGGCATTACCTTTTCATATAATTTAGATATAGCTATTTTAAGCCAGGTTACTAATTTTTGCGACATTTAATGCCAAACCTATATTTAGAACGTAATTTTATTATATAAAAACTATAAGCATCAGGCCAACAGATTTCAAACATCAGTTTCTCTGTGAAACTTTTTTTTTAAAAAAAAGACTCACTGTTACCCATTTTGATAACTATGGAGATGTCAAA
Organism: Anadara kagoshimensis; assembly: GCA_021292105.1. Taxonomy (NCBI): domain Eukaryota; kingdom Metazoa; phylum Mollusca; class Bivalvia; order Arcoida; family Arcidae; genus Anadara; species Anadara kagoshimensis. The sequence continues at coordinate 37,747,482 of CM037871.1, forward strand.
AACAGAATTGACAGGCCTTGCACTAAGAATGCTACCTACCCTATTTGAATTTTAATGATAATCACTGGTTTCAGTAAGTAAATGTTTATGAACGGAGGATGAACGTCATGGCACGAAAAAAAACTAGTACATGTATTTATTTTACATCCCAAATTACCATTTTAAAAAGAAGCATTAATTAATCAAAACTGAGCACGTATATAGCATAATGATTCATAATTACCTCATCCACAATTGATTCATTGTCATCAAGAAAATCCTGGAAATTTACAACCGGGTCTTCACTTCCGTAGGTGGCAAATAACGATGAACTGTGACTTTCTGTATCTTTATGTTTTGTAACAGCCAGCTGATACCGCTTCCAATTTCCGGAAAGACCACTTCCTTCCGGTATTAGTTCCTTTGACATACCTTTCAACAAAATCCTGTATGCTTTTGGATTTCCGTATTTATTTTTATCCTTGTCGCTATAAAATAAGAGATATTTAGGTGCAGTAAAATTATACTGCAAAGCTGCGTCCAATTCGTTCATGCGTAAATTCCTTTTTACTCTATTTTGAAGATATATAGCGTCTGGTGCTGTAGAAAACTGATTTGGAGCGTGTTCAATCTCAATGTCCAATGTCTCAAATCTATTTGACCTTGACTTAATGTCAAGGTCGGCTTTAAAATTGAAAGTATGATGATGTAAATTTCCTGTAATAAAATCGTGAAGCTGGAAGCCGTATGGAGTTCTTCAGGAGAATATGCATTGGCAAGTATATATCCAGTTGACATTGTTTTTACCTGGATAACCCCGTTGGCATAGAAAACAAAATCTATTATATAATCGTAATTAACCACTATTACTATTGTACGTAATACTAATACAACATTTTCCAAACCTTCGTAAAATTTACCATGGAAATCTGAAAAAGAATTCTTCCTTCTAAGTGGATGCCCTGTGTTCAGTTCGAACAAACAGAATGCGTTTTCGTTGATCACCGGCTCGTCAGAGGTTTCCATTAAATGTACGGTGTTTATCATCGTTGAGTGTAATGGGCAATCAGCTCCAGGAACTAACGATCTAGCCTGGGTACCAATCATACTATCTGTGTCATAGTAATTGGCAAATTTCTGATAGGGACTAACTCCGTTATAATAAACAGCAATCTCCTGCATTGATAATTCATAAGCTATCCTCTCCTTCTGAAACTGAATATTGTAAAGTTGTGGTCCATGAGCACTGGACATTCGAAAGTCGAACTCCCAATCAATATATGTAACATGCCTGTCCTTGACACTATATCGTTTCCCATCCGGTTCCACTTGATGTGGAGCTTTCTTTTGAGAGTTCGGAACTGCCGGATGACGTAGTGTTAATTTGGAGAAAAGATCGTCGGTGTTTTGAGGGAACGGGATCTTTTGCTTCTTAATCGTTCCTGCATCGTATTTGGTCACTAGTTCTTTTAAAGTTTTGAACAATTGACCGGAATACCATACTTTTGTGATTCTAAAACTAGTATGATCACTATCTACTAATAGAAAAATCCAGTGGGTGTAGGGTATAAAATTCTACAAAGTGTGCCAGCCAAATCCAGACCTGTCGACGGTTTTCTCCAGAAGCTGCTGGGTAAAGGGTGAAATATAACGAAACACTAAACACTGTTCGCCACAATCTTTTAAACTTGATCCAAAACTTTCAACAAGAATATGTCGTGCTATTTTCTCTACTTCGTCATTGATGAGTTCTAACATTCCGTCATATTCCGGAACAGTTAAAGGTCTGTAAGAAAACGGAATCGGTTTTCTACGTCCAGGAACGGATTTGTAATATGAAGGATGCGGAAGAGGTCCTACTATTATTTCCTCAATATCCGGTTCCGTTTTGTCGCCGCGAAATATTGTAACAATGGCTTCCCTGGCAGGTTGAACTCCATTGTTGTCAAGGTGATTTATAACATCCGTTTTCCTTGGGATGTAAATTTCAGCAAGATAAATGTAACTTGTATTTACAAAAGCTTTGGATGGATGTGCCAGATTTAACGACTTCTGTGAATACAAATACGTAACAAGTCCTCTTATTTCTGCTTGTGTTAAGTCATGAAACACAGGCGGCTTAGCTGGCTCCTCCAGATGTATATTGCCGCCATTTCCTGAAGAATCACTTCCGCTTGCGCCATTTTGTTGCGCTACTGCAACAGCAATCAAGGCTATAAGAGAACATACCAGCAGGACTGTTAAAACACAAACCAAAACACGACATTTTCCAATCGTTCGTCTGTAGTTGGTCGTCATGATTCACCTACAAATTCAAACAGAATATCTGATAACATCAAGCAACAACCCATCTGGAGTAAAATATTATTGCCAAACAACGTTGACCTGTCCGCTTGACCTTTGATTTAAATATTTATTATGGACCAGTGCATTTATGAATAGGGAATACGGGTGTTTATTCCCATGTAAAACATACATTGTTTATGCATAAACACGAATCTAAACACTACCGATGTATAGGTAGATCGTCGTGTATGAATATTTCTGATGAAAGGTCAAAGCGGACAGGTCAATGTTGTTTGCCTTATCAACAATCTTACAAAATGTATTACAGCTGATTAATGACATCTTACATGAATTCGGGCAGTCTTAGTGAAATAGTCTTAGACAAAATCAATAATCTGTTCTTAACATTCTTCAATTGTCCTTAACGTTTGGTTTATACTCGCGTTAGAGATAAGTTATTAATAATTTATTACTAGTGGGTCATTATGTATCTTTAACAAGCTTTCAATACTTTTTAATAGTGTTATGTTGTATTCAGCACGATGGTACAATATCCGCTGTTTTCAGGACAACACACAAACAGATATTCTATAAAGAAAACGAGTAATCGAGTTTTACGTCCAAGTCAAGATTATTTCAATAATATCAATTATTATATCTTCAATGATGTGATGGGATGAAACCGGAGTGCCCGGAGAAAACCACCGACCTCCGGCAAGCAAACTTGCTAACTTTTCAACACTGTAATTTGTCCCGGTAGGGATTCGAACCCATTGCCATGCGTCATGATCTGTTGGCGCACGCTTTAGACCACTTGACCGCCTAGGGCCCTTAATATGTAAAGCAGTGAAGTAATTAAGTATTATTATCCAATAAAGATCATTTCACTTATATCAAAGCGGTTAGTTCTGGGAAGACGAAGGAAACCAAAGCGCAAGGAGGAAACCAACTACCTTCAACAAGTGCATAGACAAGCTTTCTGATATTCTCGCACTGGATATGACGCCATCTAGCGCTAGGTGGTGACTAGAGAGGCGTTGTATAGACCACTCTGGGCTCCAAGGCCTCTATTTATAAAGGGATCAGTTTTGACGTTTTCTGGGGTTTTTTATTAAATATCACAAATAGTCGAGAGTGATGCTAAGGGCAAACTGTGCTCGTCCTGTAGATTGTAAACCATTATTTTCTCCAGAGTGCGTTTCTTGCGTTTTTGACGCGATTTTTTTTATGAATGACGGAACTTGATTTTGATTGTGTGTTATTTTTGACACAGTCATTTTTACAGCTTCAAATTAGTTTCGAAAATATTTTTTGAAAAAGAAAACGGTTGCGCGAAAGTACTGAGAAGACATCTTGTAGTCGTGCCGTAACATAATCGCACCATGTCATTACAGCACTTTTATTTACACGAGAACTTGTCTATAATCTAATTATATATATATAAATCTTTCGAACGCTTACGTTTAATACACGGCTTATAGCTTTAGATTTAGGCCTACCTAGTAATAATGCTAAAATGTCTAAATCGAAACAATCTCGATTGCCAGCTTTTTTAAACGACCCGCGTCGGACAGTAGTGACCATGACCATGAAGTAATGGGTGCCGCAGATGAACGGGCAGACGCCGAGCCTAGTCCATCTAAACAGCCAAAAGTAGCGATGAAACGTGAATTTAATAAAAATTGGTAACTGAATGTAAATAGCCTACCCATATTATCCTATATATGTGCCCATTATCCTTAACCATGTATATCAAGCTTGGCTATTTCTATCTCTCTTTGTTCTTTGTAATATGTACAGCATATTGTAACATCTGTCCCTTCCTCATATAATTTGTTTGACAGCAGACTGTCACAGAATGATATTGATTTTGCGTGCTGCAGAAACACAATTATTTCTTTTCATATCATTTTATTATAACCTAGCCAAGGCAAATGAGATTAAAATGTCCTAATTGAAAAAAAAGTATTTTGCAAGATAATTAGCCAAATATAAAAAAAACCAAACATACTAATCCATGTCCGAATCACAATCCAGAAGAAAAGTAAAAACTTTGGAACTGACAAGTTAAGATACAAACATGAACTCCCACCAGGGAAGTGAGGCCGGGTGCTCCGGAAGGGTAAAATCACCTCCTGTTTAGCTAGCTACAACCGCCACATGTGTAATCAAAATTGTGTGACAGAAACATGGAACTATGGGACGTATAAACGTTCTTTTATGTCAAGTAGAGATCTATAAGTTTTTATCATTTTAAATGAACGAAACTCGGCAGTGGCAGTTATACTGTTGGAACTTAAAACGTGGCTAATTTGCAGCATAATTGAACCAATATCAACCTTCTTTTATGTCAAGTCCATACTCTAAACATTTTACCTGAAAAATCCAATGGAACTGTTAGGGCCCCAAGGTCAGGTTTCCGTAAGCAGCCCGTCTCACCACACGTGATCACATTGGTATGAGGAATGGTTTGGGGACCGAGATCGAGTGTTCTGTAATCTGTCGCTTAACTTATCATATTGGACAGAAAAACTGTTGTAACCTGAGGTCGGGTGCTCCATGTGCAGTATCTCGCACGTAATCACATTGGTCGATGTACTGTTGGGACCCGAGGTCGGGTGCTTCGTAAACAGTATGTCGCCTGATACGTATTCATACTGGTCAAAGGGAACTTTTAGGACCTGAGGTCGGGTGCCCCGTAAACAGAATGCCGCCTCATACGTATTCATACTGGTCCAAGGGAACTGTTAGGACCTGAGGTTGGGTGCTTCGTAAACAGAATGCCGCCTGATATGTATTCATATTGTTCAAGGGGAACTGTTGGGACTTGAGGTCGGGTGCTCCGTAAACAGTATGCCGCCTCATACGTATTAATATTGTTCATGGGGAACTGTTGGGACCTGAGGTCGGGTGCTCCGTAAACAGTATGCCGCCTGATACGTATTCATATTGTTCAAGGGGAACTGTTGGGACCTGAGGTCAGGTGCTTCGTAAACTGCATGCCGCCTCTTACCTATTCATATTGGTGAAGGGGAACTGTTGGGACTTGAGGTCGGGTGCTCTGTAAACAGCATGCCGCCTCTTACGTATTCATATTGTTTAAGAGGAACCGTTTGGACCTGAGGTCGGGTGCTCCGTATGCAACCTCACGCTTCACACGCGAATAGCTGCGCGTGTCAAAGAAACCATGCATCTAATTAAGCTCAATGCAATAAACAACTGTATCATTAGCCAGTTTTAGACGGCCTGGAACTAGGTGGAAGTGTGGTCAATTAAGAAAAATATGCAAAAAATATTTCAAAATTTATAAATAGTACTTCGGCATTTTATATACCTGTCTAGAAACAAGATCACTTACCTGAGCTCGTCGCACCTGTATTTGATTTGGTAAAGTCACATAAATTACCAGGTAAATTGTTATAAGGCCCCGTCTTATCTGATCTTCAGAATCACCTTGACATCTTGGCGGCTTTATTTTACTGCTTTATACGATACGAATGGAAAATAAATATCAACGAAGTTAACTTAACACTTAACATCTAGTGGAGTTATAAATGCTTAAATAACCAACGAAACAACGGGACGATGCATACTTATATATAGAGTCTAGCGCTTAACGGAAAACTAGCAAGACAAATATCCCCGTAACTAACATTGGGACGAACTGACACATCGGGTGATACATATAAACTACCTTAACTTGTTTGCGGAGGGTTGTTAAAATATAACTATTTGGTTACATAGCAATGTTCCGTTTATCGGACAGTTCAGTTGATGCAGTCTCAGGACGCAGCTTGAACCCCTGTTGGGTCTGATCTGACTTGAAAATTGGAAGCGAGTTCTTTCGTTACGTGTCATTCGTGGACTTTAAAATGACAAATAATAGCGATGTGTGATCATGTCACATTAGGTATGGCAAGCTAAAGAACCCTTCCTTAAAATTGCCCTGGCCGTACTCAAAGGTATCATTTCTGCCACATGAACTTCGTGTATATAGCTGGTGACGTCTCGATATAAGTGAAATGTTCTTGACTAGCCGACATGGCAAAGGGGTCTGGGCATAGTGTCAGTTACAAACCTTTCACCTGGATCAATACGCTACTGCACACTTTCGCTATTTAATATATAACATATGGTAAACTGTATCAATGGGGATATATTTCGTCCTGACCTACATCAACAAGAGTGATTTACAGTCACACTTCCTGGTCTGGATCTTTTAACCTTGTGGTAGAACGCTCACTTTACATCTGGGAGAGCGGGGTTCGATCCTGAGCCGGGGAACTCGGTGAAGAACTGTCCTTTTTCCCTCCTGTTACAATACAATATTATTTAGAGTTCAAAAGGTCAAATTAGTCAGCTGAATATGTCTGCACATAGCTATATGTAGCTAGAGATCTACTCACTAGTACTCGGGTATATTTCCATTAATTTTGAACACATTGCACATATGAGAATTAAAATTCTTCCAGATATCTGTCCATGCCGTTTGTATTTTCAAATATACTAGTAACAAGAATGATAGCAGATCTAAGTGAAGATTGTTTAAAATAATGAAATCACTCCGGCCTGTCCGAAGTAACGTGGTGTGTCTATGCGTTGTAATCAAACATGTTTACAATGTTGCTATAACATACTGTATGTTTACTTACATGTGCTTAACTTACGATCTCATAATTCTTGTCACATTATCGGCCAGATTCTTGATCATGAACAATTGACGATCGTCAACATGTGATCCGTATAAATATAAACATTGTGATGGTGCATGGGTAAAGGGACATAACCGCAGCTAATGCTTGATACTGGTACAGATCATGCCGTTTTAATTTTTTATTTGTTTTAAAATTCACATAATAGGTCCTAACCGTTTTTTTCCACAAATTAATTTCAGTGTGTTTTAGAACATGATTAAATTGTTTAAAAACATTTTTTTTAAATTGATTAAAATTCTAACATGGCATGCGTTTTCCTTCAGAAAGCCAGTCGTGGTATAACAAACGATATACCCATTGCTGTTCCGGTTTAATGACGTACTTCCTTGCTTATCTTATGACGTCGCGAACAATGGTAGTTCATAAATTCAATTAACCTTTTTGCAAATAGATAGTAAAATGTACTTCCGAAGAAAGAGTTCGCAATGCTTATTTCAATCATTTTATCTAAGTCGTGTTAGAATTGAAATGATCAACATTTACCGGTGGTATATCGTCGAATAATACACGGGCCAGAGTTCACATGCGGAGAAATATATCACGAGGTGGCTTTGCCACCGAGTGTTATATTCGCCGCATGTAAACGACGACCCGTGTATTATTCGACGATATACCACGGGTAAATGTTGATTATTTCCTAAACAAAAACTTATATTCTAAAACATTTATTAAACACTGTATATAAAAAAAAATTATAAGTGCCCACACACGAAACGTTGTTCTGTTAAAAGATCTCTTTTCCAAAGATCTATGCTTTAGTTGCAGCATTTTAAAAAAAAATTGGTCACCGATCGGTAGGTCGTTTTTAAATTTTTTTTATACACGAGCTTAAATGATGAACCCGCTTTTTTAAGACACTGGATTGATTGATTGATTAATTGATTGATTGATTGATTGGGATTTTACGTCTTAGTCAAAAATATTTTATTTATATCGATGCCTCACCAGCTATAGGGGAAGTGGTAGAAATTTTGACATCTGTTGTGCGCTCAGTACAATGTGCAGGGGGAGTTCTTAAACATGCAAGGCCTACCGTGACACGGGGCATTAGTTTTAAGGTCTCTTCACCTTGGCATTCATTTCTAAACAGCGAGTGCTTAACCCGAGATTAGTCACCACCTATTTTTAGACCTGGCTGATGCTCGTACCCACCATTACATGTACGGAGCGAGCACTCTAACAACTGAGCTACCGTACTGGTTTTAAGGCACTGAAGTCAAAACACGGGCATGGGGAAAATATGTTTAAAATTGAGGGCTCCAGGTGTTTGTTCAGGAAAATACATACACAAATCTTAACAATGCAGTTGCTGTTGCTTTTTGTAGTAAACTTGACAGGAGTAATTAAGGCGGTTACAGCACGTGTGAATTTAATGTGTAAAAGCTTTAAACATGCATTGAGTGTATTTTATTCAACGCACAATGCAGACCTATCGAAAGTTTAACACTAATGGGCTAACGAAAAGGAGTCAAAGCACGGCTGCCGATTGGTCGACATTTAGACAGCTAGTGACCAAAAAAGCTGCCAAGAGATATATAGCATTTCCTTAAAAGCTGTCGATATATAAGTCGAGATGGGTTGTCACTAGTTCGGCATTAGTTCGTTAGTTTAGGGTTTAACTTTGTACAGACCTGTACTGTATCTAATATTAAGAAGACTGGATACTAAAATAAAGTAAAAACGATAGTTTCTAATGAAAACTTACCTTGTGACTGAACTGATTTCGTCTCTGTCGTTCTATTTTACAAATACTATGGTTACACCATAAACATCCAGTTTTTTGTAACCAAACCATTTATCACACTTGCAATTGGCCGCCACAGCATTACAGCCTAAAATTACCATTTACAACATACATGACTATTTGTGGATACATTGTGTGACATCCGACTTAATATGGACCACTGACACTGACTGTGGATACACAATTTATTTGGTCATTCCATCACATCTAGCGTTTATGAACCACTGGCTGAAAACAAAAAATTGTCATTGTTGAGCATTTGATGTTGAGGTTATTTGACTTGGCATTAATCACTAAAATATATGGCACAACTTGAGTTGTTAAGTCATTGTATCACATCCGACTTACACTGACTGTCACATCCGACTTGTATGAACCACTGACACTGACTGCGGATAAACAACTTGTTTGATCATTATTGGATACGTCTGACTTGCCAGAACTTTTCAATTGAGTCTTGCGATGTTTCTGGAAGCGGTTGACAACTTTCATAACAGTTTGAAGTACATCCAATTGAGATGTTCTCTTCAACTTCCTGTCCCTGCTCTTTTTGTTAATCGAGTCATCCAAGTCCGGGACACCGTCATCTTTGGCACATTTTGCCGGAAATCTGTAAGATGGTGTGAGCTGATGCTGCCATATTTTATACAACTGATGAATGGTATCCTTGCTCGTCATTCCAACATAGCATTTGAAAAAAAACGAGCTTAAGATGTTACATTTTCATGTAAAAAAAAACAAGTCTTTAAAAACAGTTCAATACAGGTTCGTTGTAAACAAATGTAAATAAAGGACAATGAACAACACAGAACTACAACTAATATAACAAAAGCTTTAAAATTATTAACTGAAGAACATGTTAATAGCCTGACAAAATTTAACAAAAATCTATAACATGACTGTAATTGAATGAAAATGAATAAAAGTGAAAGTGTCAAAATGTTTATTATACCATTATTCCGATAATTATGTTAATTTTGTTTTAGGACCATTTAAGTGTTATTGTAATTAATCAAATAAAAGTGTTAGAAATAGAGTTAACTTACAGGAAATTAAACAATAAACACGGCTAAAGTGCTGTTTAAATAGTAATTACGGTAATATTTAAAATCGACCTGATGCTGCTGCTCAGTAATTCCAGGATGTGATTTGGACGATATGTCGATATATTTAATGATTTTAGTGCAATTACAAACACAAAATGTTATTTTAATCAAACTACGTCAAAGGTTCCAAAGCGCTTTTCATCATGATAGAATCTTTATTTCTTTTGAAATGCTTTTTATTTATTTCTTTGAAATTGCAAAAACGTAATTTAAAACCTAAATAAGATTGTTTTTATGTATCTGAATCTTAAAGCACAATTTGTAGACTTTGGAATTCCATTCTACATCCGTGATGGTAAAATGTGGAATAAATTATTGGTAACTAATCCTGTTTAAATGTTGCAGCACTAGACGGTCATTTCGGAATAAAATTTCTCATCAGTAGTTCTCGGGCCAAAATTGTGGAAATCCAAATATTTTTTAATTGTATACATGAAAACAATAAAAGGGCCAAATTTTATTTTACCAAATGGCAAATTCAGCTAAGGCAATGCTTTGAAAGGAATTTTAACATAAATTTACGGAGCAAATAGGCAGCAAATAAAGCGAGGAACAGTGAAAACAACATGTACTTCACTAACATTTTGAAAGTTTAACACTAAGCTAGTAAATTAGTGCCACATCGACATCTTAACTCGACCCTCGTTAGTTAAATATCTCGGTAGCTGTTACCTCTCTCTCTCTCTTCTCTCTCTCTCGTGCCTTTTACAATATCCGGTTTTTTTTTTTGGTTTTTTGTTTTTGTTTTTTTTTTTTGCTTTCCAAGCGGTGTGCTACCTTGAAGGCCTTTGTGATTTTTTTTTACATTACACATTGTGTGTCCTTTCACATTTTGTTATTTTTGAACTTTTATGAACTTTGAAACTAACTAAATCCCCTTTACTGTTCAGACAATACCGTAGTTTTGCCTTGACCTTCATTCAAGGTCATAATAACTGTATAGTTAAACTTTCGTTAAACAGTATTTTGTAATTAAAAAAAGGACAAAGAAGTTTGGAATTTCAAATGGTCTATCAATTACGTTTGTACAGTTCGTTATTTGACCTTGACCATGTTCCAAGGTTAAGGCCATCTTTAATACCTAAACTCTTTAACCCCGAAATATAGCATCTACTACAAGTGCAATATGGTTGGTCTCACAGTAATTACATGATATTAATCATGGTGTGAACTGAAAGGCCAAAAAAGTTAAACGTGGTAAATGCATTCAGCATCAGACCGAAATTGATACAAAAACTGATTGACCTTGACCTTCAATCAAGGCTATTTTATTTAAATTTAAAGCTGTACACTCATTATCGTGACTCGGATTTTTATTTAGGGTAATTAATTTTCTCCCACTTTTAATTATAGTATTGAGGATTTTGTATAAGTATAGTCCATATCAAGAAGTCATTGAAAAAATCATCAAATAATCAGTTAAATAATGGTTAATCAGAGATTGAATAAATAAATAAATAAAATAACTAATCTTAATGAATTGGCTTAAAAAAAGAGAAAAATCATAAACCAATCATAGTTATTACTGTTAATTAAGGAATAAATAAATAAATAAATAAAATAAATTGAGTGAATTACTAGAGTTAATTGTCATAGACTGAACTGAACTGTTTTCTGTGAGTTGTATTGAAGCTGAGATATATGTGTTTTTTAGGTTCAAGTCAATCTGCTGTGAATTATGGCACATGTTTACAGTTTCTAACTAACAAATTTGAAAATCTTTATACTTTGTAAAAGGCATCTTTTAAGCAATATAACAAATTAGTACCTATAATCTGCACATCTAAAAGATATATTGGGAAAAAAGAGGGAAAATACGAGTCTTCTTTGTCAAGTTGAGGAGTTGAGTAATGGTGTTTTACGGTTCTTTCGAATGGGAGCTTAAAATAAACGAAGTCCCATTTCACGGTAGCAGTTGAGTTGAGTAATGGTGTTTAACATCCCAGTCAAGAATATTTCACTCATATCGAGACGTCGCCTGCTGTAAATTTGCCAGTGTGTTGCGCTGATGACATTATACAGCAGGGTTCTTTCGTGCTACGCCTACCGTGACATGGGAGTTTGTTTATTTTAAGCTCCCATCCAAAAGAACCATGACTTTCATTTCGTGATGCCGAGTGCTTGGCGAAAGATCAGTCATTACCCACTTTCAAGTCTTGGGTCATACCCGGTCGGGGTTCGAACCCACGACCTCCCACTTACGGAGCGAGTACTCTACCAACTGAGCTACCGCAGTGATTTGAGGAGAATTGGAAACCCCATTCACTATGTCAAAACATGACAAATACGTAATGATAATTATAACCTCTAAATTGCAAAATTGGTAGTATACTGGCTTCACAACTAGAAGGTTATGGCGTATTTAACTGACGTCAACAATGTTTCAGGCATTAGAGACAAAACCAATTTGATGAAACTCTAAGGATTAATTTAAGAATAAGTCTATATGACCTGCCTTGTACTAGTGTAGGGCACACTAAGTGGTAGCTCACAGAATCAGTAAACTGCATACAATAATATTACCCCCTTTTGAATTATACCGACACTGGGTAAATCAGTCCTTTTCATACCAAATGGCAGGTGAGGAAGCAGTATTTCAAATTTTATTCTCGCGTATGACCAAAACCAGATTTGGAAACCATGATCTTCCGCTCTCGAGACAGACACTGTACCATACATTAAGCCATCAAAATAAGTAGGAACTGTTTCCAGAAGTGAAAGTAAACAGAAGGTATATGTGACACAAACCCTTACTTGACCACTGTCCATTCCTGAATATACAATCATCTACATTGTAACTGGTGTCCACTACACTTCTTCTGCCAATATCTTGTCCACCGCTTTTCTTCAAGAAACTTCAAAGGAACAGCCTTTGGATGAAGTCGATGTGCCATCATTGGCAGACAATGTTGCTGGCCAATGGCTATTCGTAACTTGATCAAGCGCATGGTTGGAAAAACCAGGATTTCCCAGTTAGGAATAGTTTGGGGGATACTTTTAAAATAGTATCCCATTTCAGTTACAACTTGTTTTAAGGGAAATAACCTTGATCATAACATAAGCCTAATTCATTCTACCAATGGTATATAGGCATACCTGTTGATTATGGTCAACAGAAGCATAATTCATTCTACCAATGGTATATAGGCATACCTGTTGATTATGGTCAACAGAAGCATAATTCATTCTACCAATGGTATATAGGCATACCTGTTGATTATGGTCAACAGAAGCATAATTCATTCTACCAATGGTATATAGGCATACCTGTTGATTATGGTCAACAGAAGCATAATTCATTCTACCAATGGTATATAGGCATACCTGTTGATTATGGTCAACAGAAGCATAATTCATTCTACCAATGGTATATAGGCATACCTGTTGATTATGGTCAAACCATCCCTCTTGAATTAGGTGTTTTTTTTTGTTTCAGCGTGTTCTGTTCACATCCATCATTGCTATTTGTGTCTTCTATACCTTTCCACAATAGAGTGTAGTGTTGAAGTTTTACACCCCAATTAAGATTCTTTCAATTATATTGAGGTTGTCAGTTCATGGTTGTTGGAGGAAACCAGAGTACCCAGAGAAAACTACAAACCATCAAACTGACAAACTTTCTCAAACCAGATCTGTCAAGAGTGGGATTCGAAATTAGACGGTGAGAGGTGTTGTGACTTGATAGATAATCAAGAAAATGCATTTTAATAAAGGTTTTAAGTTGTGAAATAAAAATCTATCTGTATGATTGAGTGTGACAGAAGATCGAGGCATTTACCATTTGTGCTGTCTGCAACTATCAAGCAGTCAAAAATCTGTGTTCAGGGATGTACCTTATATTTAGAGAAGCCAATGAAGACTTGAATCATCACTTGATCCTTTATTAAGAGTTTAATTCACATTAAATAATAATATAATTTATCTTTTATTAAACTATTATTTATATAATTTATGTACAAAATACACACATATCAAGAAAGCACCATTTAAATTTTATTATAATGATATAATGTCAGCTTAATGTCATAATTTCCACTATAGTCTTTATCAAGACACTAATACATTAATTTAGAACTCCACTACATGACTCCATTCATTTGCACAACCATTTCAGAATCAAGTGAAAGTGAAAGGAACAATGTAGTAGATTTCTAAATTGGGCTGCATAGCCAAAATGTTGACATCGAACTGACTTTATAGTTATGTTATTTAAAATGGATTTCCCCCTCAGGGAATAATATTAAGAAAGTAATAAATTAACATTTATTAAATTAAGATAATCTCATGCAATTACAGTTAAACCAATCTATAACAACCAACTTAAGAAACCAGTTAAAGTGACCTTTATGGACAGGAGGCCTTTATATACAGGTTCAAATAACATGAATAAAGACAAATTGAGATATAATTCTACTAGCCTTTAAAGCAGATGCTCCTTATATAGCGGTGGTCTTTAAGACAGATTTGACTAGTACTCTAGCTCTTGGAGAAACTATAAGTGGGTATTAAACCCACTTAAAGGTACTTTCTTGCCTCGACTTGCCTTCACCAAAACAAATAAGACCCCAAGTTGAGCCTCACTGTCACTATAGCATCCATGTATCATTTACATTGCATGAGTTATGTCCCTTTCAGTATTTCTACCTGGTTTTTTATTTTAACTCATTTATCATCCTAGTCAAAACCTTATTAGATTCTTATAATAAAACAAAACAATTATCTTCTCTCAAAATACTGGGAAATTGTTTTTTTTTAAATCAATGTTCAAAAAAGCATATGAAACAGTGGCCATTGCTGCAAACAAAATGATTGGATGAAGAAAACTGCCTGTCAAAGTAAATATATATATTTACAATATGACTGTACCTGTCTTCGATGAAACATACATCAATTCCCAATGAAAGACAATGGGGGTCATGACCCTTGGTGTGTATCAATTTTCCCGCAATATTACGTCATGTCCTACACAGGGGATCGCGTGGTCATGTGAGACACGCCGATCTCGCATGGCTAAAAACCCTATATCACACGATCAAATATGGAAAAAAATAGCGCCAAGGTACAAAATATTTATTAAAAGAAAGAATTGTAAATATAAGAATGTGGCACGCGCCACACTATCTTTCATTACCCCTTGAAATACCATGATCAGAATGTCATTTCTTAATTGGTGATCACTTATTTGAACCCCTTTGGCAGCAAAGGTCAGACCTCAGTTTTACAATCATTTTATAGATAAGATTTTCCTTAGCACATTTTGATAATCTTTTCTTGGAACTGTGAATAAATATTTTAACAAACCTAATACAAGTGTTTTAAGCTTTAGGTCATCATCAAAATCCCTTATTCAATTTTTTTTCCAGATATAAGTTAAGGAATGATTGTGAAACTGGGGTCAGTCAGGTATAAGAAGTACCGAATACAATTAAATAACTAAATTTAAACATAATGCAATCTAAAATAATAATGATAAATGGAGTAATTACAAAATGTAAAGATAAATGATATCAAAAGTCTGGTTTTGAAGACCAGATACAGCCAAAAAATTTATAGTAATAAGTAAGTCAAATGGGGTTTATTATTATTCTAATTGGTTTTTTTAGTGTATGATATTAGGAGTTTTGGCAGAGCACTTCATGCCATTTACAATGGCTCCTGGTCAAAGTCCTTAGCTTCAGACCCAAAGGCACTACAAGGACTTTCGGTTTCAAGAACTGCTGCTTCATATAAGATGAATTATGGAATGGCTGAATGAAACCTTAGAAAACTTAAGAACAATAAAGTTTTCCTTGAACATGGATTAATCAACAAGTAATAATTTCAACAAGAGGCCCATGGGCCTTAACGCTCACCTGTGACCTTGACCTTTGAACCCATAACCCTCATTCATATATCAAAATTATCATTAGGCCAATACCTACAATATTCTATCATACATGCCTATACAAAATATTTATAGTTTTCAAGATAATTAACCAATTCAGTATTAATTTGCATCTGTGACCTTGACCTTTAAACGCATGACCTTTATTCATATATCAAAATTATCATTAGACCAATACCTACAATATTACAATATACATGTATATACCCAAGTTTATAGTTTTTGAGATAATCAACCATTTCAGTACTTGCTTGCATTTGTGACCTTGACCTTTGAACCAATTACCTTCATTCATATATCAAAATGACTGTTAGGCCAATACCTACAATATTCTAATATGTACAGTTTATATTTTTTTAATAATTTACTATTTCAGTACTTGTTTGCATCTGTGACCTTGACCTTTGAACCCATGACCTTTATAAATACAGTAAAACCTCTCTAAACCGGACAAGCTCCGGACCATAGATTTTGTCCGGTTTAGGGAGGTGTCCGGTTTAGAGAGGTTTTGAAATTTTAACCTGGCTTATCTCCCTTTAAATCTAGAAAGATATAATACATGTCAGAGAAGCCACAATCAACAACTGCTAAGTACACATCTCATTATACGATATACTATGTGTAAAAGCACTAATTGGTTTAAAATCACCTTTAATTCACTTCCTTCAGAAGATTTTAATTAGGGTACTTAAGGCAAAGACACTACCTTTATTAATCCCTGACAGGACAACAATAGTGTTGACACTTTTCCAGTCCCTTTGATACATAAGATGTTACTAGATAATAATTAACAAAACAGCTGTAGCAACTATAGATAATAAGATAAGACTGTATAGAAGTGCTTATCTTAAGTTATTGTGTCAATTAATAAATAGATTAATTAATAAACAAATTTAGATTAAAAAAAAACCACAATCAGAAAGAATAGAAATACATATATATATTTAGATAAAAATTTTAATAAATAAATAAATAAATGATTGAATTAAATATCAAATATTTTAAATGAGAATAAAAAAGCATTAAAAAACTTATGATTTTTAAGTGTTCATAATTGAATATTTTTATAGATCTGTTTAAAACTAATATATTTAAAACAGGAAAAAACAAGTAACAAAAAATCAAAATGTTGTCCGGTTTAGAGAGGTTCAATTTTAAGGATATAAGCAACTTGGGACTAAGAAGTTTGTCCGGTGTCCGGAATAGAGAGTGTCCGGTTTAGAGAGGTTCTTGGTAATTGAAATAAAGAAGGATAAATTCAGGACCAAATATTTTGTCCGGAATAGAGAGTTGTCCGGTTTAGAGAGTGTCCGGTTTAGGGAGGTTTCACTGTATATATCAAAATGACCATTGTGCCATTACCTACAATATTTTAATATGCATGCCTATACAAAAAGTTAATAGTTTTGCAGATAATCAACTATAACGGTAATAGTTGTGCATCTTTGACCTTGACCTTTGAACCCATGACCTTGATCTATGTATCAAAATGATCGTCATGTCAATACCTACAATTAACTGAAAATCCCATGCCATTATCACCTGAAATGTTTAAACAAGAGGCCAATGGGCCTTAACGCTCACCTGTGACCTTGACCTTTGAACCCATGAGATTAATTTATATATCAAAATGATCATAAGGCTAATATTTTATATACAATACAAAAAGTTTATAGTTTTTGAGATAAATAATCATTTCAGTACTTGTTTGTATCTGTGACCTTGACCTTTGAACCCATGACCTTCATTCATATATCAAAATGGCCATTGTGCTATTACCTACAATATTCCAATATACATGCCTATACAAAAAGTTAATAGTTTTGCAGATAATTAACTATTTCAGCATTCATTTGCATCTGTATCCTTGACCTTTGAACCAATAGCCTTCATTCATATATCAAAATGGTTGTAAGGCTAATTCCTACAATATTCTAATATACATGCATATACAAAAAGTTAATAGTTAACAAGATAATTAACCATTTAGGCACTCATTCGCATGTGTGACCTTGACCTTTGAATCCATGAGCTTCATTCATACATCAAAATGATCGTAAGGATAATACCTACAATATTTTAATATACATCCCTATACAAAAAGTTTATAGTTTTTGAGATAATTAACCATTTCAGTACTTGTTTACATCTGTGACCTTGACCTTTGAACCCATGACCTTTATTCATATATCAAAATGACCATCGTGCCATTACCTACAACATGCCTATACAAAAAGTTCATAGTTTTGCAGATAATTAACTATTTTGGTATACTTGTACATCTGTGACCTTGATCTTTGAACTCATGACCTTGATCTATGTATCAAAATGATTGTCATGTCAATACCTACAAATAACTGAAAATCCTACACCATTATCACCAGAAATGTTAAAAAAAGAGCATTTTTTATCAAAGGTCAAAAATTGGGACATGACCTTGACCTTTGACCTTGACATCAATTGGAAGAAATTCGCAAGACAAGATCAACAGTGAAAACTCCATACAATTATCTTCAGCCTTTATGAAGTTATAACAATAAATGTCTCATTTTAAAAATTACATTATTTTACGCAAAAAACGTGTAACCTATTTTTCGTCCAATTTTCAATTTTCATGAAAAACACAATTTTGATGTTCCTAGGTATCCTGAATCCAAATATCCAATCAAAATTTTCCTGCGCCGTTTGGTTTCAGAGAAGAAGATTTTTTTGTCTTTTGGCTATTTATAGTAACGGCAGCCATATTGTTGGGCGTGGTCAAACCCCGAACACAATTTTGAAAGCATGTTACCAAGGCACGATAGTCACCAAGTTTCATCAATTTTGGCCCAGTAGTTTTGGAGGAGAAGATTAAAATGTAAAGTTTACGCACGACGGACGACGCACGACAGATGACGGACAGTGATAGATTGCAATAGCTCATCTGAGCCTTTTGGCTCAGGTGAGCTAAAAATAACATTTTTTATCAAAGGTCAAAAACAGGGACATGACCTTGACCTTTGACCTTGACATCTTTTGGAAGAAAATAGCAAAACAAGATCAATAGTGAAAACTCCATACAATTATCTTCAGCCGTTATTCAGTTATAACAATAAATGTCTCATTTTAAAAATTACGTAGTTTTACGCAAAAAAACGCGTAACCTATTTTTCGTTCAATTCTCATGAAAAACACAATTTTAATGTTCCCAGGTATGCTGAATCCAAATATCTAATCAAAATTTGCCTGCACCTTTTGGTTTTAGAGAAGAAGATTTTTTTGTCTTTTGGCTATTTATAGTAACGGCGGCCATCTTGTTGGGCGTGGCCAAACCCCGAACACAATTTTGAAAGGCTGTTACCCAGGCATGATAATCAGCAAGTTTCATCAAATTTGGCCCAGTAGTTTTGGAGGAGAAGATTAAAATGTAAAGTTTACACACGACGGACGACGCACGACTGACGGTGATAGATTGCAATAGCTCATCTCAGCCTTTTTCCTTGAACATGGATGAATCAACAAGTAATAATTTCAAAAAGTGTAGTGTATATTGCTGAGCTATCTTAATTATCAGCTTGGTCAAGTAGTAGTTGAACACTTGAGTCCATAGTTGTGATTAAAGTTGACAGCCAGTCTATGTTTAATTTGATGGTCAATTTGTTCCAGAAACTACACATACCATGGGAAAATCTAATGTCTGTTCTCATGGACTCTTGCAGTGTTATGCAAGGATAAAAAAGTGGACTGGAAAAAAGGCTTCAAGCCAAAGCCAGTCACCTTTTGGATATTGATGGCGGCTCTTGTCACCATATACACAATGCTACCAAGCGATTTTGTGACCCTTTTAACTAATGGGTGGAAGGGTTGCATGGCGATTTATATAAAGATTTTAAATGGTCACCAGATGTGCGTGAAGCCTTGAAGAGATCTGCTTATTCTAGAAATAAAATACACCATGCCTGCTAGATTTGTATCACATAGATGGTTGTCATGCTATGATATTACCATTTACAACTTGAAACTTTTGCCTGCATTTACAGTGTTTTTATTATGCATTTCTGCCTGTGAATCAGAAACTCAGCTTTCAATATCATGTTTTGTGAATCTACCTCAAGAGATCTTAGCTCTGGTGCAAAAGACAGAATAAGAGAAATGCATGTCTTGTCTGCCAAAAATATGACAGAGGATGGCAAAAATAGGAAGAACAGGATTGATTGTTGTATCAATACCTACAACATTCTAATATACATGTCTATATAAAAAGTTAATACTTTTCAAAATAATTTACAATTTTAAATCGGAAAGATACATTATGATATGAGTGGCTGAAAAAGGGACAAAAACCTGTTTTGACAACAAAAGTGAAACCATAAAGACTTGCAATATAAAATATTCATAAAAATGACTTTAAACATGTTTTATATGTATAATTTCTAAATACAAATGAACATTGTTTTTTTACTTATGACATCATTTCAATGCACTGAAATACATCAATGTAGCAACATTACTATATGGGTTGATTTTGAGTTATTTATTACATTATTTCAATGCATTTCAGTGGCAAAATTGCTTTAAGATAGATTTTTTTAATTATTTATGACATCATTTCAAACTTTCATCTAATTTAAATATTTCCAAAAATTCCAGCCAATTTCAATTGGTTTTCAATGAAAAACAAATCAACACTCTCAATCCTTTTTAAATCAATTTTCTACCATATAATTAGCATAGGGTTGATACTTCCATTATTCACAAATCAAAATTCAATCAAACAACAAATTGTAATTATGTAAGTGTCCTAAATACTTTGCCTTTTCACATTAATTAAGTGTTCTTTTTAATTGACATTTTACAAATATGTCAGATGTTTCTACAATAAAGTTGTGGAGAAGATGTTAAGCAAATTTCCATTTAATGACCCTCTTCTCTTGAACATCAGATTCATTAACCCAGAAATGAAAAATAATTTGGAAGCCAACATGGGTGAGTATAGCTGCTTATAATAATGTGATTTGAAATATACTTGTGTGTGGTTTTTTTCAGCAACTGGGTAGGTGTACAAATTGAATTCTGAATCTTCTGATTTACAGCAGTTAAGTAGATGAACAGTGACAGTTCTGACAAGTTTTTATTTTTAGTACCATCATTTGATATCTGACTACTGTTACTCAGTATCAACCAAGGTCTCTCCAATAAACCATGTGATAATGTGTACTGTTGATATAATAACAATAATAAAATTGGGTTTGATATATATTTTATTTCATATTTTAACTAACAAAAAACAAAAATTAAAATCTTTGCAAGATTTAGACACATATATACTATTATTTTTTTCAGTACAAAACCTGCTTTCCAAGTTTCCTAAACTGGAAACAGAATTTGATACAGAACTCCTGCTTGAAGAATTACAAGATTACCAGATATACAACACAGAGGATTTGCCTCCTTTTCATAATGACAATGTGGCACAGTTTTGGGGGACTTTGTCAACAATGAAGGATGAGTTCACTAAAAAACCAAAATTTGAATCATTGGCTAAGTTAGCCAAAGTGTTTAGAGCTAGTCTAGGTCAGGACACAATAAATTCACTGTTAAGTTGTAAATACAATTCTGATGAATTATGTTTCAATTATGAACCAAGTGATGAGGTACTGAGAAGGGCAAAAAAAGTTTGCCATGAATATAACATTGAAAAAAGAGAAGGCAAGAAATAGAAGTATTGACATTATCATGTGATTGTATGCACAAACATATCTATTGTTTTTTGGGAAATAAAATGTATGAAGTCTAATCCAATGCAGGTCATAACCTGCATTTGAAGTTTCAGTACTTGAGAGACCTGAACAATACTCAGAAAATAACTTAATAACCAATCAAATAACAAGAAAACAATTTAATAACCAGTCAAATAACAAGAAAATAACTTAATAACCAATCAAATAACAAGAAAATAACTTAATAACCAATCAAATAACAATCAATTACATTTTGGTAAGGGTAAGGTTTTTAACCTTGGGAACAAAAATGCAACTTGTTACTTGTGGTTGGAAGTTGATGGTTTTCAACCTTGGGAACAAAAACCAAACTTGTTACTTGTGGTCAGAAGTTGAAGGTTTTCAACCTTGGGAACAAAAATGCAACTTGTTACTTGTGGTGGCAAGTTGATGGTTTTCAACCTTGGGAACAAAAAGTTAATCTGTTACTTGTGGTCGGATTTTAAAGGTTTTCAACTTGGGGGAAAAAACCACAACTTGTAACTTGTGGTCGGAAGTTAAAGGTTTTCAACCTTGGGAACAAAAATGCAACTTGTTACTTATGGTCGGAAATAGAAGGTTTTTAACCTTGGGAACAAAAATGCAACTTGTTACTTGTGGTCGGAAGTTGAAGCTAGGTGAGGAGCATTCGAAATAGCAACCTGCTTTTATGTACAACTTCTCTTCTTTACCTAGCAATATCAAGCATGCAATATTTTATTCAGACAACTGTCCAGGACAAAACCGAAACTATTTTATTGCCACAAGCTCCATGCATGCTGTCGCATTTTTACCAAACATAGAAACCATAGATCACAAATTTCTAGTGCAAGGACACACTCAGATGGAATGTTACAGCATGCATTCCGCTACTGAGTTTGCAGAAAAAATACATGCTGAGATATATGTACTACAGGAGTGGTCCAATATAATTCGCACTGCACAAACAACAAACCCATACTTGGTTGTGCCATTAAAACACCGGGACATCCAGGATTTCAAAGCTGTTCAGACACAGTGCATGAAATATAACAAAGTTAAAGCAAGTGGCTTAAAAATCAACTGGCTAAAAATGAAATGGCTGATGTTTGTAAATGAGGACCCTGCAGATACCATCCAGTTCAAATACAACTATGATGAGGAATTCTGGAAAATGAAAGTATCCATGACTGGAAAAAAATGGACTGCCTGCTGAAAGAACGAAAGAATTCCCAAAGAGATACACAAAGCAGCAATTATTTTTAGCAGCAAAAAAGAAAGATCTCTAGTCATTATACTGGCGGAGGTCATTCCATCATTATCTCATGACTTTTTAAGAGTTTACCATCTACCTCTAGTGAAACGCTTTAATGTTTGTACGGAAGACTTATTTCCAATGGATATGGAATCGCATGAGATGACGTTTTCCTGTGAAAAATGATGTCATTTCTGGAATTTGTGATGTTGATGTTTTCCAAAACGTTCCGCACACACATTAAGAGGTATTGATCATGTGGTACAGGGGTGATCCCCATTACATATGTACGTTGTTGGAGATACTAGGTTGTGGCATTAACAACTCCATATGTTTAAATTAGCTCTTTTTGTCATGCATGAATTATTTCATTATTTTTTACACACTGTACTTTTTTCATCTCTTAAGTCACTTTGAAAATCACTACTTATTTATTCATTATTTATTTGTTATTTTTTATTTATTTATTTATTTACTTATTCATTCATTATATTCATTATTTATTTATTTATTTATTATTATTTTTTATTTATTTAATTAATGTGTTTCCTTTATCAGTAAATTACCCAAATAAGTGGAAATAAAATTACAGTAAATTCTAAATTGGTACCATCTGTTAAGACCTACTTTAACGATCTGATCACATGATGCAGGAGACCATTCTAGACAAGTGTCCCGTCCTGCATTCTGACGTTTTACAGGTTCCACAACTGACCCTTTCCTTTATCAGTTGTTGGATGAATTAACTAAATCATACGACAAAGGGGCGGATAAAAGTTTAGCCACAGCACAAGGCCATATTATTAATACCATGGGACCATTATACCATCTATGGTCCATCTTGAATGGCATTAAGACGTAAACAGAGGAAAAAAGTGGCCATATTGATGCTTTGGATTTGTGGCAACTGCTACGTTTAGTAGTACAATCTATGTGCTGTGTGGACCAAGCTTCACTGGCCACAGACACTTGTTGCATAAAGTAAAAAGTACCGGCGATGCAAAATCTGGTAAAATACTCCTCAAAGAAAAATAAGACAGTATACCAACTTCAAATTCAAAATTATTTGGAGATAAGTTTAGGAAAGATTTAGAAAAACTAAGAACACAAAAAGAGAATGTTTCTAAGGAAGGATAAACACAAAAAGAGGCCATATTTATTTCATCAGAAATGTGGTATTCACGAGTATCAGGCTAAGAGACCATGTTTCCTTGAAAACAGGTACAAAGTGTACCCAAAGACACAGAACCATACTATAATTGAAATACCATATAAATAATTAAGTTACTTTTTAAGAGCAATGCTCTTTTCTTAAAAATATGTCTTCATTTCCTGCATGACATCAGTTGGCTACTTGATTTTCTTGGGTGCACACACACACACACACACACACACACACTTTTGAATTATCAATGTTACTGGACTATCGTTTATATTTATATATATTTATTTGATGTCTGGATTTTGCATGAATATGAAGTAAAACTTACACAATACTCCATAAATTGACCATAATTATTTAGGAGACAAGACTATATTAACAGTGGCAAAGAGCTCAAAGTTAAAACCTACCGTACTCTGAAATTTTACCGTATATTTCCGTATATACGTCGCCCCAGTAGATACGTCGCACCCCCACCCCAGGTCAGCAAGCCCAGTATTTTCTAAAGGTCGTCTACATACGTCGCAGCCAAAAAATTGCCAGAGAACATTAAAGATTTGCTCGGCAAGAACCATTAATTTTCAATTCCATGAGTAAAGAACAAAAGCTTTTACCGGTGTTATTTATTATTTTTCTTCTTAATAAATATTGTTTGAATAGCTTGTGTAAATTAAACAAGTATGTAGATATTATTTTTTTACATGTATGGATACAAACGATGAAGATTGCTTGAATATAACATGTACTTTTTGGCTCCCGATCATGAGATCGGTTAATTCACATGTTGTTGTCACCGACAAAGGAAGTCAAAGTTTGATCATGCGCAAGGTTGCGATATGTATTGCATAATTTGTTAAAACAAGGGGTCGCTTATAGCGTTATTAGACTCATGTTTCAGATTTTACAATACTGGACTGTCGATATTATGTTAAAGTTGACGATCTATTGCTTACCGGGGGATAAATATCGCCATTTTATATTGTTCAGAATGACATGTGGTTTTCCATTCGAGAGTATTGGTCAATAACTAGGACGACCTCCGGTTGTTTGAACTTTTGTGAAAGAATAATTTGTATTCATTTTTTGTTGCGTTTAAAATCTAAACATGTCGTTAGAATTGCAAATTAAATTTTAATAAATTTTTTATCCGATCAGCGATTGTCGAATTCTGACACTTTTTACTTAAAACCGACAGATACGAAACTGCCGTTGACCTCTGACTAGGAATATATAATTAGTGTTTGTAATGGCGGCGCTTTCTTCTTCAATATATAAACATAGGTACCGGTAAACATGGACAATTATATCAAAGGATAAGTTAACGGGAATGGCTTCAATCATTAAACAAACAAGATACACGCGAGGTGTTACCGGGAAGACTTGATTATTTAAAGTTAATTACAGGTGACCAGGTATTTACTTCTTTGCCGACGGCTATTCTGTTACACGTGACAACTTGACAGTGAGACTCATACTTACCTTAATTAATCAATTATTTGTTTATTTCAAAAACTTTATTGGTCAAATTTAATAATAAAAAAATATCACATATAATAATAATATATTATACAAAAATATAATAAAGAGCAAAATTTACTTTCAACTAGAAAATTACCGGTACCGTAACTTCCGGTTTGTCGATCTTCTAAAATGCCTTGAAAATTCGAGACAGATTATCAAAATATTTTAATGTCGGCTAGTTAAGTCGCATTGGATTTTAAAATATTAAAATTTAGTGAAAAAGTTGCGACGTATCTACGGAAATATACGGTAAGTGCTATGAATCATTTGACACTGAAAATGACACTCATTACAACAATATGGCACTTGGTGTAAAGAAGCTTTACATTATGATAAATTGTATTCAATCAAGAATCTTTTGTACTTCTCTAAAATAAAAGTCTGTCACTTTTGCAATACGCATTAAAGAGTCATCAGTTAATGGTAATACTGTTTTAGGATTATGGTCCTCTTTGACATGTGTACATGGCTTGGAAGCCTTTGCAAAATACATAGAATAAATTTTTTCTCCAACAACACCTTTAAAATTGGAGCGATTTGTTGTTTCCAGTATTGTATCTTTTACATCCATATCATAATTTTCAAAATTTAGAGCTAGCCAGACTTGCATAAGTGTGTCAATATTCAATGTTTCTTCTTCATCATTCCAAATCTGCATTTTATTACTCAAAAGTAATATGTCCAAGTCACAATTAAACCAAATAATCCTGATAGTTTTTTCTGTTGTCAAAAATGATGGAATGAATTTACCAATTAGATGTGTCTTTTTTCTTGTTTCACAAAATCCATTTACAATGGCCTGAGCCAAAGCTTGTGACAATGCCCAAGAAGAGTCTGCTTTGTCAAGTTTAACTTCATTACTCTTTGTTTGGTTAGCACAATTTTTACTTTCTTCATCATCATAATCTTCATCATCTTTACTTTCTTCAACATTATCATCATCATCATCATCATCAGGTTGTACTGTTACTTTGATTACACTACTTTCTATTATGATGTCAGCTCTACCATGCCATATATTTGAATGCCCTGAAGAAAAAATAAATAGTTCATTAATTAGAATTCTGACATGGTTAGGAAGTTCCAGTATTAGAATTCTGACACGGTCAGTAAGTTCCAGTATTAGAATTCTGATATGGTCAGTAAGTTCCAGTATTAGAATTCTGACATGGTCAGTAAATTCCAGTTTTAAAATTCTGACATGGTCAGTAAGTTCCAGTATTAGAATTCTGACACGGTCAGTAAGTTCCAGTATTAGAATTCTGATATGGTCAGTAAGTTCCAGTATTAGAATTCTGACATGGTCAGTAAATTCCAGTTTTAAAATTCTGACATGGTCAGTAAGTTCCAGTATTAGAATTCTGACATGGTCAGCAAGTTCCAGTATTAGAATTCTGACATGGTCAGTAAGTTCCAGTATTAGAATTCTGACATGGTCAGTAAGTTCCAGTTTTAAAATTCTGACATGGTCAGTAAGTTCCAGTATTAGAATTCTGACATGGTCAGTAAGTTCCAATATCAGAACTCTGACATGGTCAGTAAGTTCCAGTATTAGAATTCTGACATGGTTAGGAAGTTCCAGTATTAGAATTCTGACATGGTTAGGAAGTTCCAGTACTGTGACTTCATTAATTTTCGTGGTGTACCAATTTTCGTTGTTTTCGTGGATACCTTGAGCCACGAATTTACATGTCAACGAATATATATGTACAGTAGAACTTCGATGGCTCGAAGTCCATGAGACTTTGGCCAAGTATTCGAGCCACCGAACATCGAGAGGCGATCTTCATTAGATTTTGGTTTCAGTCACTATAAAAATATTACATTCACGATGATATCTCGAAGTTTTCAAACTTCGTTTGTAAATAAAATGTTGAACTTCAAACGGCAAATCTATCGATATCGACAGATCATTTGAATTTAATAAATTTGATTAAAAGTAAAAGTAAATAACAACAACCGACGATATAAAATAAACTTACTTTATTATCGTCATAATACAGAGCACATGGTATTGCCGGTTATTAATAATCACCGGAACTACCGGCAATACACATTGCCATGCGCATTCCAATGAAATGTAAATAACAGAATCTGAATATTCTATAATGAAGTAAAAAGTCACTCATCTGGCGTGGATTCAGGTGTTTTACCGATCAAGTACCCGCGGGTCGTAACCGGATTAAGAGATTACTGAACTGATCACAGATAATTACTAATCTTGAGTAACACTCCATATTTCGTTTCGCTCTACTACTTTCAGTGAAATCTGTATCATGGCTTCAGCTTGTGTTTTGTATACAAGGACTGGCCACATGTCATTCTGATAAAATTGTATTCGAGCGAAAGAAGTTGAATTTTCACCAAATTTACACCTTCGAGAAATATTTATTTGATCGGAAACCAGTTAAATCTGGAGTCAACTTGGCTCAATGAATGAGGTCACTTTTTATTCTACCTTTATGTAAATATCTAATGAAGAAATTGATCTAATTTTTTTTACCCGGGTGCCTGATTATCAGCTCACCTTAATGATTAATTTTGACTACCTTCTGCATAAGACTGATTTTTACTCACCTGTTTACATGAATATAGAGTCGTCAACGGTTCGCCGATCTTCAAAGGAAGTTACGGACAATAGAAGAAGATATTAACAGGTGCTTTATCCACAAATTTATCATCCCACGAAATGGTATTTTTTCTCAGAACCACGAAAATTGGAGCCCACGAAATTAAATGTATTCACAGTATTAGAATTCTGACATGGTCAGTAAGTTCCAGCATTAGAATTCTGACATGGTCAGTAAGTTCCAGTATTAGAATTCTGACATAGTCAGCAAGTTCCAGTATTAGAATTCTGACATGGTCAGCAAGTTCCAATATTAGAATTCTGACATGGTCAGTAAGTTCCAGTATTAGAATTCTGACATGGTCGGTAAGTTCCAGTATTAGAATTCTGACATGGTCAGTAAGTTCCAGTATTAGAATTCTGACATGGTCAGCAAGTTCCAATATTAGAATTCTGACATGGTCAGTAAGTTCCAGTATTAGAATTCTGACATGGTCAGCAAGTTCCAATATTAGAATTCTGACATGGTCAGTAAGTTCCAGTATTAGAATTCTGACATGGTCAGTAAGTTCCAGTATTAGAATTCTGACATGGTCAGTAAGTTCCAGTATTAGAACTCTGACATGGTCAGTAAGTTCCAGTATTAGAATTCTGACATGGTTAGGAAGTTCCAGTATTAGAATTCTGACATGGTCAGTAAGTTTCAGTATTAGAATTCTGACATGGTTGTAAGTTCCAGTGTTAGAATTCTGACATGGTCAGTAAGTTCCAGTGTTAGAACTCTGACATGGTCAGTAAGTTCCAGTGTTAGAACTCTGACATGGTCAGTAAGTTCCAGTATTAGAATTCTGACATGGTCAGTAAGTTCCAATATCAGAATTCTGACATGGTCAGTAAGTTCCAGTATTAGAATTCTGACATGGTCAGTAAGTTACAGTAAGATTTATCTTTTATGTTTTGAATAGATTTGCAAATACGTTGGTTGGTTGCAAATTTTTTATGTTAAATCAATCAGAAATTTCAGCTCTTTTTAGATGCTAGCATTCTTGCTGGCAATGTCACAGATAAAGAGTGCAAATCACTTGGTAACATTATATTAACATCAAACCAACCAGTAAAATTCCAGGGCAAGGGAAAACTACTTTCTCACATGCATTGACTAGGGTCAAACCCACCTTTTTGACATACTAAGGCTTATGTCTTTACCACACATCCACTGTTGCCACTGCAAGTCTTACAAGAGACCCAATAGATCATGTACTGCTCACCTGGGCCATAAACAGCACAGAAATACTACATGTCAGGGGCAATAACTGATGTGGCTATTTAGATATTTGAAACTTGCTATTTTGTTAGATCTTATCATGTCAATCATTTTTGGAATTTTTACTATTCATTTTTCTGTAATAATTCTCATGCAATTTAATCAAAATCTATAAAAAAAAAAAAAAATACAAAAATTTGACCTTTATAAGGGGAATAACTCCAAAATCATTTGTCAGATATTTTTGAAATCTAATATGTACCTAGAATTTGTCATGCTGATTATTTTTGTATCAAAACATTTTATTTATCTCTAACAATTTAAATGAAATAGCCTGAAAAACAGCAAAAATCACAAAAAGTATGACATTTCAGGGACACTAACTTCAACATTGATGATCATATTTTAATAAAACATAGAACTGCCGTGCTGCTGTACGGCGTAGTTGGGAAAATGGTGCTGGAGTAGGACTATGAATATAACAGAAACGGGTGGTGGGGTGGGGGTGGTAGGTTGGTGGTGGGGGTGGGTCGATCGATGCATAGTTAGACGGATGGTGTTTTTGAAAAAGAAACAATGTACCAAACCATGTATTGTTCAGTATAAACGGCAGAACATAATAATTACATAAATATATGAAAAAGACAATCAGAAATTAAAATTTAATAAAGTTTTATAAATTGTACCCGATCGATTGTTGTTGTCATTTTGGGTAGAAAGAAAGCAGACCGACCACTGCTATGAGGGGGTTCATTAGGGGGTTCATTCTAGCGTTAGTATGTAACTGGATCATTTGCTGTCAAGTCTGGTTTTTAATAATCTGCTGATTATCATTCACAATACTCCCGTTTCATGTTGATTTTACTTCCAAATCTGTAAAGTATCTAAAATCCACATGCTCAGTTTGCACACGGCACTGTACAATTTATCTCCCTTTCATGGAAGTGAAATGTAATCGATAAATAAGTTTTAAAATATGACAGAATACCGCAAAATACCAAAATACTTTATTATACCCTTCCAAATAAATTAAAATTACCATAGATTTCATAAAGAATTAGTTAAATTCACCTGTCATTGTTGTTTATTTCATAAAAAGTTATGATTTTACATCGTAGGATGCAAACTTTCCGGACTACTTTTTATTGTATTTACGAGATCAGTTCGCCAAAATGCACAAATTATTGGATGCATCCCGCCGCAATATTTTACTAGATTCCGAAAATTTATTCTATATGTACACATGTAACCAAATGCATTACCCGTCTCAGAATACATATCTCACAATAAAACAGATATATTTCTTTCACGTTCATTTACCAGATGCACTATTTCCATGCATACTTATTTCATAGAAAAGAAGCCCGATCTTCTTAGCAGAAAGCGATGGCAATGTACGCTTTCACTGTCGTGAATGCTGTACAAAAAACTTGCTAATCAGTTAGATCTTGTCATGTTGATCATTTTGGCAATTTATGCTCTAAATCTATTTCTAATAATTCTCAAGGAAATGATGAAAAACTATTAAAAAAAAAAACCAAAAAACAAAAAAAAACAACTTTAATGGGCAATAACTCCAAAATTGATATTTATGAAACTTCATAAAAAGCTATAATTTGTCAAGCCAATCAATTTACAAATGAAAAAAGTATTAAATATCTATAGTAACAGCTAATATACAGTCTCTCATTATCATTAACTGTCTGAAACTAATAGCCAAATTGTCTGCCAAAAAACCAAAAGGTCAAAGTGTAAAGTCTTTGACCTTGGATCGTTTTGAAGGTCTTGTTAAGTCAGCATCAAAACCAAAGACTCCAAGTAAGAGTCATTATTTTGATTTATAGGTGAGATTTAATCATTCGAAGCAATTTTGTTTTTTTTTTTTTTTAATTTATGGTAAAACTAATTATGCTAATTTTAACCAAAACTAACCAACTATTGGCTATAGACTCTTGAAAAGTGAAACATCTACCAAAAAATTGAGCTTCTGAGAAGGTTTTTTAAATCTTACTCAAAAAATTAGTTTGACCTTTGCACCTCAAGGTTACCATGACCTAGTTATGGTAGCCATTGCAACTTTTTTTGGAAATTTGAAGAAGTATGAAAAGGCTTTGACCAAAAACCATATCTGGCAAGTTCGGTTGAAAATGAACAAACCTCTTCAGGGAAGAAGTTGTTTTGTGAAAAACATCACCAAAATATGGACTTACAGATGGACAATGAATCATGCCTAAAGCTTAGCTGGCTATTGCCAATTTCTTACATTAAAACACTTACCTAATGATGTATCTCCAGCCTTTAGCTGCTGTTTGCAATATTCGCAAATTGTTGAACTTCCTTCATCAACCAAACACTTGCTGCCATAGGCTAAAGGCCAAAAATAATGAGCTGCCAAAGTATTCCTAATATTTGCTTCACTGTTGTAATCATTATGTTTCAAGTATTTGAGGCACTGCATATGTTTGGTTTCTGTGAAAATAACAAAAAAGTTGCAAGAAA
Source organism: Anadara kagoshimensis (assembly GCA_021292105.1). Classification (NCBI taxonomy): domain Eukaryota; kingdom Metazoa; phylum Mollusca; class Bivalvia; order Arcoida; family Arcidae; genus Anadara; species Anadara kagoshimensis. The sequence goes on from CM037871.1 coordinate 37,779,183, forward strand.
TATAAATGAAATCTCAAAATGTGAATACGCCTTTTTGTAATGAATAAATTTTTTACAGAGTACACTGACATCCAATATTACAAAATTACAGACACAATATTCATACTCATAGTAACAATGATATGATTGCAAATATGTGATAATGTTTAACAAGAAAACCATGGGCCTTAATGCTCACCTGGCATATATTGATTTTTACAACACAGCATAAAAAGTTTGAATGACTGTTTGTGATGAAAATATCTCTCTACATAAATTCCATTCAAGTTTTAGTACATGAATTTTTTAGTGTATTTAAGTTATCATATGTAACTTGTTAGTAAATAAATGACACAAGTTGCATTGCAAAATTAGAATTTGAAGTCTACTTCATTTGCAAATCATGTGAAAATTAATTGCAACAAACTTTAGTTGAAATGTGTTAAGATCATGATAATAACTTTTACAAACAGTCAAGATATAGCAATTGTAAGTTTATTTCATAAATAAGGTCATGATCCGAATCTGTAGGAGGTTAAATGAGGAAGTGTGTCAAATTTGAAGTTGATTAACCAATTTTCAAACAAAATGATGAATAGATGAGTCTGACTATTGATGTCACATGGAATGACTAACTGATTGGATGCAACATTATCAGTAAAACTTATTGCAACATCAATACTAATATAAACTACTTTAAATTCATTGTGCATGATTTGTAGTGGGGGGGGGGGGGGGGGTTAATCCATTTATGGTATATCACATTGATTTCCTTATTGGGGGGTTATAGACAAAATATACCAATGCCAAAATATTTTGTTGCATTTTTATGGAAATTGTGCAAAAATACATGCGTTGGGGGAAAATAGTTTTCACCTTGTATAACAAATTAATTTTTTTTAAAAATGAAAAGATATTAATATATTAAATTTCATAGAGCAGTGCATAGAGCCAGAGTTTGTTATAGAAGTACAAGGTTTTTCTTAAACTCGACAATTTACAGTCGAGGCTTTCTACAATTTAATTACTTTTTAAAAATGCGTGCACCAGGCGTGATAGTTCATATTCTATGTACAATTTCCATAAAAATGCAACAAACATTTTAAAATTCTAATATTATAAATTCCTGCTTTATTTTTATTTATAAATCTTCACACTTGTGTAGGTAATTTCATAATTGTGCCCTTCTTTTACGTTTTTCAACCAAATGGTTTTTACTTGAATTTTCCTACTTAGATGACCCTTAACCTGTCAACATGCAAGCATATCTCACGGAATCGACGATTTCATCATATCGCTATAGTAAATGATAAGACTAGGAATAATGAAATATATGTTACGCACCTTTGAAAACCATCTGTTCGAAGTTCGTATATGTGTTTTCTCCTCTAAATGCGTCCTTCCCCTTCATTGCCTGTGCAATTCTGATGAAGCCGTCTCCGAAAAATGCTAAACGTGGAAAGCGACGGCTAGATATATTATACTCCACATACGCCTTACTGAATGGAACTGGTCCTGTTCCATTACAGTTCGTTAAAACGAGCGCGTGTACACGATAACCTTCGCTGTCATCACTTAGATTCCGATAAACAACGTCTTTCAACAACTTTTCTTTCGCCATAACATTCGCGGTTTAAAAACAAAACGTACCCATGCCAAAACGTACCCTACCAGAACGTACCCATTTTTGGACGAAACGTACCCATACCAGAACGTACCCACCATAACATTAATATATTTTATATTTGTATGTTGAAGCTTTAATTTTTTTATAACAAAATGTTTCTTTTACTTCTTCCTCAATGTATTTTTGTAATAAATAAAACAGCCACACAATTTGGTCAACTGCATTGCTTACCTCCATATATCGTTCACATTTGACTCAGTTTTTTTTTATTACAAACACAAACCTGTAAAAAGCGGGAATGATAACATTTCCTCTGGAAAGGTACAATCGTCTCTCGTTTTCAGCGGCTAGCAACACCCACCATGTACCTACCTACCTAGTCCTTTTTACGCCCGGGGGCACATAGGGCAAGGACTAGTTTTTCACTTTTCTCCATCTTGTGCCATCCTCTCCAGTTCTCCCCAAGTTAGTCTATGTTCTTTTATTTCCTTCTCCACCATGTAGCAGAATTAAAACCTCTCCAATATTCAGACTCGGTCTTTAAGATACAAGAGCTGTACGGGTTCGCAGGAGTTGTATAAGTAAAAAATCTTGACTGTGGTGTTACTGTAAAACGCCGTTACTCCCTACCAGTCTTTTGTTGCTTTGTATTGGGATTATGTTGTTCAGAAGTAAAAAGGGCATATTACTCATCTTCTCATCCTGTTGAAATGACTTGCTTACTTCTCCTGATTGCAGGAAATGACTTGTATTATTTTTCAATTTTTAAGGGATCATCCTAAACCCCCAAGAGAGGACGCACATTACACAGGATTTCCACCACATCATGAACAAGAATTTAACAAAATCCCCATTTCAATCCGACACAGAAATGACGTTTCAGAGTATTTAAAAGAAGTGGACTGTATCTACTGAGTACTAATAGATTTAAAAAAAAAAAAGATTAAAAAGGATGGTTAACAACACGTCACACCTGTCACGTATTACTAGTGGAAATGACGTAAAATCATAGTGGTATGGAAAATAGGTAAACCACATATAAAAGAAAGATCCAAAACTCACAGATGGAGCAAAAAGAATTTTTTGTTGTCATATCCAGCGTGGAATATCCATGATCAGCACTTTTAAAATTCTAAAAATTGTGTATAAAATATTCAATTTTTGTAATTTTTTTTCTTTTTAGAAGAATGTATGTCTTGCTTTATATTTTGTGTAATGGAATGACATTTTAATGCCTCTTTAGTTTTTGGGTGTAGTGAGTGATGACACCTGTGGTTATGGTTGTTGTTTTTAATACATTTTCAAAAAAAGAAACTGAAAGAAAAGACTCAAAAAGTGAAACCTTTTGGATGTTACTCAAGACCACCACTCGGTCCACTGAACTACCACGGTGACATAGACAAATGGGTGTAAAATTAGATATAGCACTGAATTATACTCCGTCACGCCTGTGTTTACAATTTATGTTTACAAGACTCTCTCGATATGCCACCTTATCTTTGTCAACCAATATAAAATATATGTTATATACATATCAAAAAACAAACACACTAATCCATGTCCGAATCACGATCTAGAAGCAAAGTAAAAACTTTGTAAATGATAAGTTAGGTTAGACACGTGAACTTCCAATATGAAAGTGAGGGCGGCTGCTCCGGAAGGATAAGCACATTCTGTTTAGCTAGCTACACCCGCCACGTGTGTAAACAAAATTGTGTGAAAGGAACATGGAACTATGGAACGTCAAATATATCCAGGGCAATTCTGGACACAGAGACATCAAACTTATCAACAATACTGTGATGACGGCCATAAAACTTTTTGAGGGCCTTGATAAGCATAGGCTTGTAATATTCCTGAGTCAACAATTTATTTACAAGCAGCCTGCCTCGTTGTACAAAGTCCCCATAGCGTATTAATTGGGAAACAACTAATAAACCATAAGCAGGAGAAGCAGGTATGTTGCTGCGCAGAAAAGGAAAGTTGACTATAGAAAAATGGAAGTCATCACGTTTGTCATAAAGTTTCAAATGTAGCCTTTCGTGGGCGTCATAATTCAGGTACATACGTCTAAATATGAAGCAGAACTTGAGGAATCAGCCGTGTATTTTATTTCAAGCTAACTAGGATGACATTCACATTGTTAAGATCTATATCTGTATGTTGAGTTGAATGATTTGGCGACAGTATTCTCTCCAAATTTTACAAGGTTCTGCATCAATTCTGCTTCATAAGAATGAAGAAACAAATCGGCAAGAATTATTGGTGCAGTTTGTACCCATTGGTATACCGGTTGTTTGCTGAAAAAGTATAATACCAAACACAACAAATATGTTATCTATCAAAAACTTTAATATTTTGTTGATGGTATCTTCATTATATTTTTGTTTGGAATCCGTATGATGCTTGACAAAACTTAGTAACCAGAATCCCTGTTCGGCACCAGATATTTGTATCTTGGCTTACCGTTTTTGTAAAAGAATGACAAGTGAATAACTTCTTTAAGATGTTTTTTCTATTTAGAATGAGAGATAGTGGTGTACAGTGTAGAAAAATCAAATGGTTTTTTTTATACTTTTTAAACGAGATAAAGTATTAGAAGCAAGATGTCAAGTAATTCTTTAGAATTTTTGAGAATCAACATTTGGTTGATTCCAGATGTAGAATATACTTTTTTTAATAAGACCGATATAAAAGTATCTGATGTTAAATGTTTTCATTTCTAGTAGCTAAAGACAACTAAGAAATGTAGAAATATTATACAATTCAAATGAACTCTGGGGATTCAATAATATTTATTCAATATTTTTGGATATTTAAAACTATTTTTTATATCAAAAATCTTTTTTTATGTGAATCGAAGAACTAAATCAAAAGCAACAAATTCCAAAGGTAACCGTTCTACAAACATGGGCCGATTTTCCTCTATCAGGCCTCCATGTAACGTTCCGTGCATGTGTTATAAGCTGTTATTCGATTGGTTAAAATATTTCAATCACCCTGTCTTCTATGAGGCGCCGTTTCTATATTTATTCACTATTTTCACATATCCATAAATCGATTTATGGATATCCATAAATCGATTTATGGATATCTAAAAATAGCCAGTATTTTTACATATCCATAAATCGATTTATGGATATCCAAAAATCGAATTATGGATATCCATAAATCGAATTATGGATATGCAAAAATAGCCAGTATTTTAAATTTTGGAAATTCCAAAATACTGAGTTCTCCCCATATATGAATCCCGAAGTAAATACTGTTGGTACATTGAATTAATAAAAAAATATTCATCCTTGCAAATAAAAATCATATTTTTACAATATGAATTATAAATGCGTTTTTTCATCGACTTTTGTTAAACATGTAAACTTGTGTATATTTTAAGATTTTTTTCTTTCCTGCAGTGCCCACGCGGTACGCGCGTCGCGTCTTAGAATCCAATATGGCTGCTACAGAAAGTAATGGAAAGAACGAACATTTGGAATAATAAGTAGTAATATTAAACGCAATTTGATGTTTTGAAAGTGAAGATATTGACTGTAACCGTATTTTGATAGAGTTAAGACAATCACAACGATGTCTGTCTTTAATGCAACTGTTGTCTTAGCTTTTCTGCGTATTTGACAATTTCCCGCGTAAATAGTAAAACAGTCCCGCACTGTATATTTGGGGAGAAATCATTTCGCACTCTCGATTTTTTGCATATGTAAAAATACTGACTATTTTTGCATATGCAAAAATCGAATTATGGATATCCAAAATTCGATTTATGGATATCCATAAATCGATTTTTAGATATCCAAAAATAGTCAGCATTTTTACATATGCAAAATTCGATTTATGGATATCCATAAATCGAATTTTGGATATCCATAAATCGATTTTTGCATATGCAAAATTATTTTTGGATATGTAAAAATATTTTTACATATGTTAAATTCGATTTATGGATATCCATAAATGAATTATGGATATCCAAAAATGAAATATGCATATGTAAAAATAGTGAATAAATATAGAAACGGCGCCTCATAGTTTTCATGAAAATTTAAGAAACTGATAATTAATAAATTTACTTGTTTTATATTTCTTTTAAAAGTGTAAATTAATTTTAAGTCATTTTTACAAAAAGAAAATTGACACATTGACCAAATTCTACCAATGACAATAAAAAAAATTAACGGAGGGGGGGGGGGGTGAAATATTTTAACCAATCAACTAGCATCTATTGATTACAAGATGGAGGCGTGATAGCGGAAAGTCGGTCCGTGTTGGAACAAAATAGAAGAGAATAGCGTGTAGACTTAGTAGTGAGTAACGATTACCTTTGAAATTTCTTGCTTTTGATTTAGTTCTTCGATCCACATCAGCATTTGTATTTGACACGGTCGCTGCCGTTAGTGAAAAATATTATCGTAATGCGAATTTGGTTGAAAGAGTTAGGGTTCTGTCCGGATGCTTCCTTGTTGTGCTACTGTAGACATACAGCCATAATTGAGGTAGCTGGTTTAAGTTTTTATTCAAAACTTTTACTAGGCCTATACACTGTATTCAGACTTCAGTGCTTCCTTGACAAGCTGCTTGGATAGACCCAAACTAAAGAAGAAATTATATGGGTATAATCTTGACCGATTAGTCGCCAGATATTTTTATTAATGAAACTTCGTGGCCTTCCTTTGCTCACTCATGTAGGTCCATGTAATATACTATTAATAGGCCAATCATAGTGCAAAAAAGTCAAATAAGTTGTTAATTGGAATTTTAACAAGAGGTTTTTAATGGGTGGGTCACTATTAAAAAGACCAATTTAATTAGTGCAAACAGGTCAAATTTCAAACAAGAGGTGAATCTGTTGCAAACTGGTTTCTCAAACAGTTTTAAAAACCTTTTTTGTGATTACTTTGCATCATATGAGCAGTATATTACTCTAGTAACAAAACAGTGTATTTAGTGCAATAAATACACAATTGTTAAATTATTATAAATACTTTTACAAAATACTTATACAATATGACTGTATCTCTCTTCGATGAAACATGCAGAAGCAATTGTGTTGCAATTCCCATTGAAAGACAATTGGGGTCATGACCCTTGATGTGTATCAATTTTCCAACAATATTACGCCATGTCCATACACAGAACCCTGCTGTATAATGCCATAAGCGCAACGCACAGGCAAAATTTCTGCACATTCGCCTATAGCTGGCGACATCTTGATATAAGTGAAAAATTCTTGACTGGGATGTTAAACACCATCAACTCAACTCTACTCTTTATAAGGAGCCTGGGCGGCTGAGTGGTTTAAAGCATGCACTTTTGGATCACAAAATTCCCCGATAACAAAATTATAAAGGTTTTAAATTTGCTCGATTAAGTTAAGGAATGATTGTGAAACTGGGGCCAGGTACCCTGGTTTCCTCCATTATTTTAAAACTAACTGTCTTGATACAAGCAATACTTTCTGTTAGTTGTTCCTATTCTCCTTCATACTTAATTTTTACTCACTTAAATCTATCTTTTTAAGCTCGCTTGCTGTTCTGTACTGTTCTGTAGTCTTATAATATTGATCTCTTCTCTCAGGTTTTGTATCATATGCTGACATCTGTTTGGTGTATCTTGCAGTGCTCGCTCTGTAAGTGGGAGGTTGTGGGTTTGATCCTCGGTCAGGTCTGACCCAAGACTTGAAAGTAGGTAGTGACTGTTCTTTCACCAAGTTCTCGACATAAGGTAATGAAAGACACAGTTCTTTCGGATGGGAACTTACAATAAACAAGGTCCAATGTCACTGTAGGCGTGGCACGACAAAGAACCCTGCTCTATAATGCCATCAGCACAACACACAGGCAAACTCTCTGCACCTACGCCTATAGCTGGCAATGTCTTGATATAAGTGAAATATTCTTGACTGGGACATTAAACACCATTACTCAACTCAAACTCAACTCAGTTTTACTCTCCCTTAAAAGTTCAATTCTTACTGCATAAAATCTTTTTCATTATTCATAATGCTATGATCTCAGATTGTATGAAGGTCATGATCAAATCAAATGCTTCCCAACTATCATGACTATTATCATATCTTGCAAATCAGAGGCTCAGTGTGGCTGAGCCTGTATCGCTCACCCGACTAAAATGCTTTTAAAGCAAATTTGTATTCCATTCAAAAAAAATTTGTCAATCTAAGTAAAGGACCTTCCATACATCATTCCCATAAAGTTTGGTTCAATTTGCTTCAGTAGCTTTAGAGGAGATAGCAATATATGCTATTCCCATATAGTCCAGTCATTCTACGGGGAAAAATGGTCAAACCTCCAACTAATTGCAACAAAATTTATTTTATGTGTATTGGTTTATTTAGAGTCTATATTTTAACATATCAAAATTCGAATTTATTCGGATAAGTGGAACTTGTTCAAAATTTTGAATAAATACAAGCTATGTTCAATTTTCATAATCACTTCTTTCACTTTTATTTCAGACAAACATAGAACAATACAATGCAATTGTGTTCATATTAATTTTATACTTGCATTCAAAAAATATTTATAGACAGTAGTACAAACGTGTTAAAAACAAATGTTATTTCTAATATATACCGGAATTATGGCCCTACGGTCACAAAGCGCGCGGATGGGGGGGGGGGGGGGGGGTGAGCATATGCGTTTTCTACCTTGCTTGAATATATTGATTAAGCGTGTAATTGATAATGAATTATTATGTAATTTCAGCCAATGTACTTTGAATAGGTGATCAAACATGCTGATTGGTAGACCACTTATTATTCTCTCAGCGAACGTTTAGGAACAAATCAGCGATTATCAGTGTTATTGTTTAAATTTGCAATATTTTAGGATCTCTTCTGTACTTAGTTATATAAGCATAACCTGATGTTAAACCAATCTATGATAGACTCAGATAAAAACGAATATTGCTCATCATTGTCACATTTTTGGGCGTATAATGAAATAAATGTGCAACCTTATATAAGTGTAACAAATATAAGTGAGTATGATACCATATACAGGACGTAGGGATGATGCATTGTTTGATAAAATAAATGTTTCTTCAAATGTTTGGTACAGACATTTTGTGATGGTAACTATCCCCAAAAGTAATTAAACCACAACACATCAGTTTCCTGGGCCATTTAAACATCTTCTTGCAGATCAGAATCTATATCGGCTATAACAGAGGAATTTGAACAACTTGTACCATGACATTCACCACACCCAAGTGTGCATTCCAAACCATGTCGTCTACAATTACACCTTCTGGTATCACAACTCGTTTTACAGCCACATTTTATAATTTTTAGTAGTGAATCTGGAGCTGCAGGCTTATTTGTTTTTATGGGTACAAGTTTGTCACCATTAAGGCACCATCCCCAGTCAGTTGGATCTAAACTGGAATCTTGTATCCACTGTTGTACTTGTAAATAAACCCGCATACAATGAAAACTAGCTGCAGCAGATGTAGGGGGTAATGTTTGAACTTGAACATAAGTTTTGCTCGTTGACACTTTATTAGTAAACATTCTTAGTCTCAAGAGATCAAGACCCTCAAATGGAATTCCCCATAAAGGCAAGATATGGACTCGGTGCCAGCTCTAATTACTTCCTCTTTTGATGAACACTGGTAAAATACATTTGCTTGTTCTTTCAGATAAGGGCTTGCTTTGATTTTCTTGAGAGCTGGCTTTTTTCCTATCCCATATAATCTAGAAGTAGTGTCACATCCTGTAAGTGCGTGAATAAATGGCAAATATAAACAAAGTTCCTGACCAAGTACGGTTTTAGTTTTGTTTATGTCCCATATCTTCATGTTTTTACCCAGGAAATGGTTTGGATGCGACATGAAATAAATATTATGATTCTTTATATCAGCATGAAAGCAAAGTAAAACAAGAAGGTCAGTATCTTCACCTATTAAAATTGTATCTTTTGACACAGAACTTTCAACAGCTGCTTGTACTATGAGAACGTCTGCGTCTGCCGAAGCATGTCTGGTAGCAAATCCATTTTCCTGGAGGTGATCACTGAGGATGTTAATAAAGCATTGCTTGTTTTCTGTGTTACGAAGGAAAACCTCCTTTTTTATTTTACATGGAGTGGACTTTGTAAATTTCACTGATGGCGAGACCTTTCCTTTGCACCTACGGATATGCGTTACAGATTTTGTAGTTTTTGTGTTTGAATACCCGTCGAAGACGACAACGGTGTCAGTATTCTTGTACCTCTTACAAAGAAAATCAAGATATTGTTGACAAATTCCACCAAATGTGGGCCTTTCCCATGGTATCCGTTGAATAAGTGAACCTCCATCAATCACGTAAGTAATATCACATTGAGGTAGTTCACTCGGGGAACAATCTCCCATAGACCAAATTGCATTACTCAGCAAGGGTTTCTGTGCCTCTCGAAGAAGTCCTGACGTTTCAAACAGTGATGATGGCGATGAACATAGTTCGTATGAAAATATATTTGGCATGTCAGCAGCTATTCTATCTGCAGCTGACACAAGGCGTTGAAACAACAACTGCGGATCTATTTGAACGGGTTCTCCATCAACTTTAATTGCAGTTTTACTCATCATATTCACAGCCTGGTTAGATTTTTTGAACGAAAAATCCACCACTTTTTTACCCTCCATAGACTGCAATATATCACTGCCAACTTGCCTTGCACTGTCCACGTTAACCATTTTCTCTGCAGCTACACCGGAAACAATATTTCGCAACTCGGTGTCTTCAATAAACGGATTTTTATCTTGTAAAAACGATAGGACTTTAACGGTGTCTGTTTTGTCTCGTTGTTTCCTTGATTGTGAACTTTCTTTGTGTTGTTCACTAGTCTGGTACTCTACACCAGTAACTTGTTGCAGTGCATTGTTGTAATCAGCACATATGGGCATGGATAACAGCCACTGTGCTCGCTGAGATTCTGTGATACCTTTTCCCCTTGTCATTCCACCAGTTGTTTTTACACTTCGCATTAGCACCTGCTCAATGATAAGGTCTGCTGATAATCCACCCCAAAACTTATCAGTGCGTCTTAAAACATGATGGCCTTCCATGAAAAACCTATACACGTCCGGGTGGTCTTTAGATAGTTGTAGCATTGTCTGTAAGTAAATGTACGACGACTTTAGGTATAAATTGTGCCCAGACGCGGCAAAGAATGGTAGCATAGCTTGTATACATTTCAGGTGCAATGTCCAGTCCCCAGTTCTTTCTGCTTTCAGAAATGTTCGCAATAAATCGATCATTTCCATGTATTGTAACCAAAGAGATCCTGTTCTATATTTGGAGACTGATGTCTTTTCTATATTAAACCGTTCTTCCACCTTTTGAAAATATCATCGATAAACACGGTGTTTAAAGGTGTATCTCCTTTCAAAACATTATCAAAACAACTGACAATATATTTATAATCTTCATCAGGTCCAATAGAGTCAACTGAATCTTCTAGAGTGCTAGGGTCTTGTGTTCCTGCTATCTTTTGTGTTAGTTGTCTATCGGAAGAAGCAGGCTCGGTCAACTCAGTATCCATATCGTCTACATTGATGTTATCTGTATCTTCTACATTTGACAAAAGAGGAACATTGAACAGCTTTGAAACAAGCAAAGAATTTAATGCACTGTCAACTATCATGTGACCTCTAACAGCTCTAGCAACTGACTTTCCAGTTAACATGTAATCTACCGCATTCCCTGCGTAAATGCATTCTAAAACCTCACGCAATCCAGATCCACTCATTATGTACCCGACAGACCCCAAAAAACTCATTTCTAAATGAAATCCTCCTAGCTTAAGAACGATCTTGCTAATTTCACTTTCTGTTGGTTCAGAATGCATTACAGTTAATGCCTTCCAGTACAGAGGCTGGTCAAATGTAATGACTGGTGTCGTTGCATACTTCCGAGACTGCAAACAGACGTATCTCAATGTAGAATAAATGCAAGAAGTGTCGCTGGGGTTCATATCTATCATAGGAAGAAACACTATAGAAGATTGTCCGGGATAAATGCCATGTCGAACCATCTGCATTAAGCCAGACCAACCGGGCCTAAGTGTTTTAAGTGGCCATGATATTTTCCATAGGAAATCTAACTTTGAGGTTTCATCTGAGAGACTGCCTTCATCAAGCTTCTGAAACACTAATGATGACATTCTATCTTCCTTTGGCATAAAGTGATAAATATTTATCTTTCCAAGTGCTGTAATCTCTTCTTTAGTTACATTTACTCTCCTAACTTGCTTTTCAAACTCGACTTTAGGGGTTATACCTACAATTATGCCCATACCATGAAATGTGTTAAAACCGTCCAGAGTTCTGGTATTATGATCTACGTTGTCTGCAACATATTGTGAAAAGTGACCTGACGTGAACCCAGGAATGTCTGTTTTCATACTCATTGCTGAACTACTTTCAAATTTCTGCACTTCGGTATAAGATGAAGAAAATCCCATACTATTCAATGTGTCAATGAGGAACTTAGATGCAAAGTGGTGATGCATCTGCACTGCAAGACCAATCTGTAATGGGACGATTAAACCTCTGGGTCGTGTTGCCTGCACTATAGCTTGACCAATGGCTGCCAATTTAAAATCGGAATCTTTCTCACTTAAAAGTGACTTTAACAAAACCTTTAATGTATTGGGTAGGTACGCAACGTTATCATTAACGGATGCAATAGTTGAAGATGTTGGGTAATATTCTTTGGAATCTATTATTGATTTTATGTCATTTTTAATAAGTTTTGCTGCAGTTTCTATTATACTTGTTTTTTCTGCCTCGTCATCTTGGTTTTTGGGACGATCATAAAATCTTTGAAGAATGGAAGATGCAGTGCTTTTAAAGGTTACAATATTTGATTTACCGTTAATTGCTGTTATGAGTATGGATTCTCCAAAATGCTCTTTCAGCCTGCGTTTCATGTAACTTACACTGTAAGCTTTATCACCACATATACCACTCATTTTATCAACCAAATCCGACACGGAAATAAGGTCATCATAATTGTCTTCTAAATGACCACCACTTCTAAAAATGCACTAGATGCAGTAATGTCAGAAGGTCTTCCGATTTTGTAAGGGGTGGGCACATTCTGAAAACCCTGTGGAACATTCTTAAAAGTTCTAAAATTTACACTACATGTTTGGTGATAAATAGCATCAGCTGCATGGAGGTCGTTTACAGATTGTATTCTACCTCTGACTTCATCAGCCCATGTATCTTTCCGTTCATCACAAAGATGCTCAATAGTTTTCTGAAAATCAAAAGTTCTTACTGGATGAACATCATAGCCTCGTTTTTTGTTACATAATCTTGCACTTTTACCACACAAGAAACAATGTTTATCAAATTCAAACTTTGTGGTTGTTGAACGCAATTGCGGTACTTCATTTTCTGAACTATCAGACTGCAATGACCTAAGGTGAGACTGGATTGAATGCTTGTTACAGTAGTCACGGCGACAATCAGTATGGACATATTGCCCAGCATTAGCATGTAAGCTGTCCTTACGTGTTGCACTGGCACTGTTTATACTAACACAGCCCTTCTCTGTTAGTTTTGATACTAAATGTCCATCATCTATCGTCTTGTGGCAAATGATACATTGTTCCATTTTCCAGTGCCAAAAAAGCTGAAAGACAAAAGGTTATTCATATTTTTAGTATTAGTTTAATGCCCATTTATTTGAAAATAACCCCAGGAAAAACACTAATATTAAATAAAACAAAAAATTAAAATAAAGTTAAATAAATTTTGAAAACAATTAAATAATTTTCTTGAAACTTTACACATATAAATCGTTTACATTTTTAAACTATACATTTTAAAAAATTGTTTTTGGTCATAATTAAAAGAAAATGCACTTACCTATATTGGCAGTAAAAGCCTGAATTGTCAATAACTCAAAAGGTTCCATAATAAAAATCATAAAATTTAATACAACATAAAATCAAATCTGCAAACTAAAATAAACAAAAAAAATCATTAATTGTTAAATAATAATAAAAACAAATAACTACAGTAAAATAGTAACTGAAGAAAATAAGTCAAATCTTGATTCTTGTAATTCAACTTTAATTAAAAATACACAACACAGTGTTTCAACTTTCAGGTAAGCGCATATGGTTTTAATGTATACATCGGTGTAAACGTTTATTAAATGCCAATTACTGTACTAATGCATGTACAACCTTAATAATGAGGAATTGTTACGAAAAAGTAAAAAAAATCCCGAGTTTTGCATGTTTGCGTTATGACGGTTATGCGCTTCCATACTTTTTTTTGGTGACAAAATTCTGTTTGCATTATATATTGTACCATATATGATTTAAAACTAACGACACGGCAATTAATAAATATATTTGTTATTTTGTCATTGAAAATTGTGTTCTTTGATGCGATAACATTTTCATAACATCATTGCATCAACCGATACATGTGATCACCGCACCCCCCCCCCCCCCGGTCGCGTTCAATTTTGTAAACAAATGTATGGCGTGTGTATTTTTAACCATATTCACATTGGAAAAAGGCTAATAAACATTAACTTTAAACAAATTAATAGTGTTTGTACCTTGTCATTCTATTTTCTTGAAATTAAAATAGTTTTTAACCGTTTCCGATGTAAACAAAACATTGAAGAGTTCCACTTGACAACATTGTACGGGGGCCTATTGATGGTCATAATAAACACTGGCCATTACGACATTTTTCAGACGCAAATTTTCCATATTTCCACCCATTCGAATTTTTTCGAATTTTTACACAATGTTTGTACCATCGTTAAGGACTCATACCATAAATATCATTTTTGTTGCAATTAGTTCAAGGTCAAAATACAGAATGACTGGACTAATAGGGTTAAACTATGTTCTGTGCTGGCAGCCATCTTTTTTGATGGATCAAAAAAATGTCAACAATCTAAGTAAAGGACCTTTCATACATCATTTCTGTAAAGTTTGGTTCAATTTGCTTCAGTAGCTTCAGAGGAAATAGCAAATATATGCTTTTCCCTTAGGGTCCAATGTTAAACTATCTTCTGCGCTGGCAGCCATGTTTTTTGGCAGATCAGAAAAATTTTGGCAATCTAAGTAAAGAACAATCCATACATCATTCCTGTAAAGTTTGATTCAATTTGCATTAATAGCTTTAAAGGAAATAGCAAATATATGCTTTTCCCTTAGGGTCCAATGTTAAACTATCTTCTGCGCTGGCAGCCATGTTTTTTGGCAAAAGCCTTTAGGCCAGGTGAGCTAAAAAAGTAGCACACACCTCCCTGTAATTTTCCAGAAAGCAAAATAAAAACCTTCCTACAACAAATTTGACAAAGTTTACTGAAAAATAGCTGCATAAAAGCATTTTTCAAAATATTGAATTGTTTATAAAAAATAGCAACTTGCCACCCAAAATCATTTAGGAGAGTTAAATAAAGGTTCCCTGATTTGGCAGAAGTTGCTGACAATGACACTTGTTTTTTTAAGTGAGCAAAAATGTTAATTTTTTGGACAATGAGTTGCACATGTACAAATTCTTTACCTGTGGTATAAGTTTTAAAATATTTCACCAAGGAATGACAATTAAATTGCATAATCAACCACAACTAGGTTCTTAACAATGGAAATATATATCTCATATCAACTGTTTTATTTTACATCATCAGCACGGAGGGCAAGCATAAATCAAACAATTTTCCATGGAATTTGTGATCTAATCTTTATAATCAAGTTTATTTAACATCAGCAGCATGGAGGGCAAGCACAAATCAAACAATTTTCCATGGAATTTGTGATCTAATCTTTATAATCAAGTTTATTTAACATCAGCAGCATGGAGGGCAAGCATAAATCAAACAATTTTCCATGGAATTTGTGATCTAATCAGACTAATCTTTATAATCAAGTTTATTTGACATCAGCAGCATGGAGGGCAAGCATAAATCAAACAATTTTCCATGGAATTTGTGATCTAATCTTTATAATCAAGTTTATTTAACATCAGCAGCATGGAGGGCAAGCATAAATCAAACAGTTTATCTCTTGTACTAGAATTAAAACCTCCTGTCAGTAATTTTTGAAAAGTATTGAATTTCATTTTCAAGACACAATAATAGTCCCTTTTCCTGTCTGCACCAATCTTAACAATCTTCATCTCATCATCATGATGTGTGGAAGAGTTGAGTAATGGTGTTTAACATCCTAATCAAGAATATTTCACTTATATTGAGACGTTGCCAGCTATAGACGAAAGTGAAAAAATATTGCCTGTGCGCTGCACTTATGGCATTATACAGCAGGGTTATTTAGCGTGCCAAGCCCACCATGACACGGGACCTCGTTTATTTTAAGTTCCCATCTGAAAGAACTGTGACTTTCATTTCGTAATGCAGAGTGCTTGGCGAAAGAACAGTCACTACCCACTTTCAAGTCTTGGGTCAGACCCAGCTGGGGTTCGAACCCACACCCTCCCACTTACAGAGCAAGCACTCTACAAACTGAGCTACCATAGTGGTATGATGTGTGGAAGATATAAACAATGAAAATAGCTAATGTAATTGCATATATTGTGATATAAAGATTCTTTTGTCCTTCCATCATGAACTGACTTAAGAAAATAAAACCAAAGTGTAATACTCCACTGTGTCTTCTAGCTGTTCTATTCTTTTTCTGTAACTACATATGTAGTGGAACTAAATTATAATCATTTCCTACCATGACCATTTTGAACCATTCATTTTGTACCATAAACTTTGACCATTTCATACCACTTCCATTTTGTACCACAACCTTTGACCATTTCATACTAAACATGCAAGCCATTTTTAACCATATTGTAATGCTACCATTTTGCACCATAGTGAAGTGTTACAAATTCGTACCTTGATTCTGCCCTTCTATAGTAAACTTTTTATTGTCAACCCTAATAAGTTAACCACTGTCAGATAACAAACACTTGGACTGTGGGTATGTATGTTTAAGAAATAAAGTTTTTGCTGAACTATGGGCATTAGTAACAGTATTTCCAAAATGGTTAGAGAAGGATCTTATCAATGTTCTTTTCTTTCTGTCATATTTGCAAGTTACGCTAATAAATATTTAATCAAGAATTATGTTTTAAATATAATGGTAATTTATCTTTTATAACAAACCTTTTTAAATAGATGACATAAAAAGGTTTGTTATAAAAAATAATCAACAAATAATGCCTCTATATGTATTTTATATATGGTATGAAATGGTAGTACTATTATGAATTAAACTACAGTGGTACAAAATGAGGAAATTAGATACAAAATGCTTATGGTAAGAAATGATAAGCTTCGGTGAACCTGATGTAACTGTGGTGATCAATGGTCCAAATCTTTCAGCCTCATAATAACACACTCACCTATCCCCTGAAAGTATTGATTCAATCATAAGCCAGGACACTTGTTAAGGAGGCTTTTTTCCCCCCTAGTGATTCCTCTCCCGATACAGGGAAGAAATGTATCTGAACTGAGCTTGTGGTGGTGTATGTAGTAGATATAAGAGTGTGATTAACTGCTAGACATTCTGGTCCAGATCTTTTAGCCTTTTGATCAACAGGCTTGCTCATCACCTGGAAGGGGTTCGATCCTCAGCATGGACACACAGTGAAAAAGTGCTTTATTCTGGTATTTCCTTTCGGTTCTAACACATTCCGAAATAATACCTATGGTTCTTAAATATATATACAATATTTCAATAAGCCCTTGCCACTGATATTTAAGAAATGCCATATTTTTTTCGTTATTGATGTCAGTCCCAATTGCATGACAGAAAATCTGTTCATGTATACTGTAGATCTCTTATTTTTCGCGAGTAAAAAATTTCGCGTCAAGACCATATTGGACTTATTCGCGAATATTTGAATTCGTGTGTGAAATCTTATTAAATACAACATATGTATGTCAACATAGAAATATCTGTGTGGTGGAAATATTCGCGTGATATTTGAATTCACAAATAAGGTGAGTCACAAATTTAAGCGAAAATAAATCTTTGGCGAAATAAAAGTGATCTACAGCAATTTGTACTGGCCATTGTCATGTCATTTCTTATATTTACAATCACCAATTTAAAAAAAATGCAAAATATGTTATACTTAGTGTATATTTTAAAACATTTAATTATAATTCTGTCTTGGCACCCACCGTCGAAAAATGGCAGCGTCCACATGCATAAACAATAACAAAAAATAGTTCGTCCACACACCATAAGTTTTATTTATACTACTTTGACAAAATCACAATTTCATGTTAAAATCAAAAGTACATCGATCAACTGTTACACATAATAACATTTCTTTGTTGTATTTGACAGTAAAAAAGATAAAAACATAACGGAACGTCAGAAGGTACTTTTTGATTGTAGTGTATTCAAATTCAATGATTTGACGAAACAAGTAAATGATGTATTTACATGACAACCTCAATTATTATCTATAACACCATGACATACAATTGTTCAAAATGTATCATAGAAGGAGAAACAATGACAATTGTAAATATACATAAATGAATGCACAGCAAGAACAGAGATTGCCATTACTTATATTTATAATTATTTAATATTTTTTTTCAAAATACTTTGCTGTCAATATGATGACTAGGTTTCCACAATTTTTATACTATTAGTAGCCAGATTTCTGAAATCTGTGAAAATATAGCCCCCTTTAAAGTATGTTTTTCACAAATTTCCTAAAATAGGTCAATTTGGCTATCAGGAATGCAGGGCTGTCAAGTCACCCGGATCGTGCGGGTCACACCCTGAAATTAAGACCATGACCCGCATAACACCCGCACCCATTTAATCACCCGGCAAATTTTCATATGACCTGGGAATCCGGAATGTGTTTTTTGGTTTGAATTTTAGAAGTGACATCTTACTTCCGTGAAACGGAACCAGGTAAACAGCTTACACTAGTTACAGGTGATCGGTGAGTATTAATCAAGGTAAGTAAATTAAGAGAGAAAAATCAGGTGTTATAAAATACCTATTGTGTAGGTTGAAGCCATTACAGATTACACACAAAAAATACACTAAGTTCTTAAGAATAGCTCGGAAGGATAACATGGACCTCACAGCCAGTTTGCCACCAGCATTCACCGCCCTACTAGGCACAGTTCACACAGATAAACCGGTCAGCTTTCAACTGAAAGAAGACAAGGACAGATTTGTCTGCACCCTGGTATGGACCAAGGAGGCTAGGAAGGACACGGACCACACCAATCCCACCAGCCGAGAACGGATGGCCGTTAAGAAGAAATACAGGTCTCCCGCCACACTCCAGCGAAATAAAACTCGTCGGAGTCAGAGGAAAAGGAAGGAGCCAGCCCGGACTGACCAGCCAGCTCCACAGCCAGCCGGGAACATCCAGCCAGCACAGACGCATAACACCAGGTCGCCTGAATTACAGCAACTACTCAACCTAGTAAATCAAATAGCTACAGGAACCCGTGAACCTACAAAGCGATGTCCAACCAGTCTGGCCAGTAACTACTCAATGTCATCTACATCCTCGGCATCAAAGGAGCCTTTCGACCTCAGAACACTGGACGTGTCCAAATTCCTCAAGTCACCCAACAGTAGCAAAGCATCATCCAACACCAGCCACTTCGAGATCGACGTCGACAAAGCAGTCAATAACATCATGAAGAAAATAATGAAACCACCAGTACAACCTACGGCTAAACCAGAAACACCCCCACCGCAACCTCAACCTGTCAGGCATCGGAAAAAGCAGTGTAAAGCAAAGTCTACACATTGGGCCGGTGCCTACATGTAGATGTAAAACCAATCCAATAGAGAGAAGCCATTTCTATCACAATGGCGAGTAGGAAACCTTGGGTTTCGGGTCTGGCAGTGGTGAATACTCCATCTCCAAAAAGAAAAAATACGATTGTTCTTACAAAAGTGATAGGGAAAAAGAATTTTCGTGGTTGAAAAGAAGTGAAAGAGGGGATAAGAGTGCATACTGCATTCTTTGCAAGTCTCATTTTGGAATTCAGCATGGGGCAAAAAACAATCTTACTCGGCATAATGACAATGTGGCACAGTTTTGGGGGACTTTGTCAACAATGAAGGATGAGTTCACAAAAAAACCAAGATTCGAATCATTGGCTAAGTTAGCCAAAGTATTTTTGATTTTAACAAACAATAATTCAGACTGTGAAAGACTATTCTCTCATGTAAAATATATTTTTACAGAATTTAGAGCTAGTCTAGGTCAGGACACAATAAATTCACTGCTAAGTTGTAAATACAATTCTGATGAATTATGTTTCAATTATGAACGAAGTGATGAGGTACTGAGAAGGGCAAAAAAAGTTTGCCATGAATATAACATTGAAAAAAGAGAAAGCAAGGCATTATCATGTGATTGTATGCACAATCATATCTATTGTTTTTTGGGAAATAAAATGATTGCTTTTGTTTAGCTTGGAAAAGTCTGTCCACGCAGTGACCTGCATTTGAAGTTTCAGTTCTTGAGAGCCCTGGGAATGAGAACATAGTACATGCCACTATGACAATAGCTTGATAATATATGTCACTATTTTTCACACATTCACACAATATGCCTTTTTAACAATCATTTAAATTAAAAGGATAAATATTCAAACATGTCACAATGAAAGCTAAATGGCATAACAATATGTACACAATACACAATGTTCTAAAAATAACTAGTCACTCTCCAACTTGGCAGCAGCGTGCCAGATCGATTTCCATTGCATTATTACGGTTTTAGATTAATTTTATTCTTCATTAGTTTTATTTTTTAGTTATTTAGATTAGATTTTGTGATATAGAACAATTAGTTACATTACTGTAGGACATTTTTAATTTTATGTGCCAGTAGACCATCACAGATTCTATTAGCATCATGGCGGATCAATCTGATGATACTCACTCAGACAAGGAGGTCATGCTTGCCAAAGCCACAAAAAAAAAGCTAGGCAACAGAGGTCCAAGTTCACCAAAGAACAGGACAAACCAGAGAAGAAATGGGGAAAATGTCTCAAATTCAGAAGAATTTTCCAACTCTGACAGTACCTCGGAGGAGTCCGACACTGACTCAGACAGTGGTGAAAGTAGTGCTGGCGAAGAAAAAGTAGTTTGCTCAGTAATTTCGGAGACCATCACTAACGGTGCTGCTGACATTTCATATGATGAAATGGACATATCAATTTGCAGGGATGATTCTGCATATACCAGTTTCAACCCACTCAAGCAGAATAAGATACAAATCAAATTAAATTCTAAACTGGTGCCATCTGTAACGACATACTTCAATGAGTTCATGTAGGATCACGTGATGCAGGAGGCCATCCTAGACAAGTGCCCCATCCCAGAATCTGAAGTCTAGCAGGTTCCCACCACATGGCTGAATTATTAATACCAATAATATCATCTATGGTCCATCTTGAATAACATTAAGATGCAAACAGAAGAAAAAAGTGGCTGAAATGATACTTTGGATTTGTGGTACCTGCCATGTTAAGTAGAACAATCCATGTGCTGTGTGGGCTAACATACCTGCCAACCATTCCGATTTTCGCGGAACTTTCCGATTTTGAGACTCTAATTCCGCGTTCCGGATTTGTGCCTAATTGTTCTGTTTTCCGTAAAAATGTTAGATTTCCTGTTTTTCCTCTTTTCGTTTTCATTTTGAACTTTACTTAAGACCTTGCTCGACGAAATGCACTGCATCTTGTGAATACATTCGTCATATCCAACTAACTATTTTAAGTTGTCTAGAAGATCCACTTAAGCCTATATTAACTGATGTAAAACAAACGAGCTCTTCCATAAATTTCGGAGAAAACTAATGGTTTACATCTATGTTGTGCTAGATCATTAAAACGTTTTATGCTTTTATAAGTTTATTATTTAACTGTAAATCTTCTGAACGATCGGATCCAAACTGATCAATTGCAAATTTATACACGACAGTGGTGATTAAACAGAAGTTGTTTATCTTTATGGATGCCGATCAATCGCCGAAAAAGAATAACAAATCGTTGAAACGAAGGCAAAAATTTAGGGATTCTTATTCAAAAGAATTCAATGGAATCATCGCGAGTTCGACACGTAGTTGCTATTTTGCTCATTGTAAACTCTGTCGCTTGGACTTTACTATTTCACATGGAGGCTTAACAGACATAAAGAGACATATTGAAACCGTGAAACATAAAAACAATGGAGCAGTAGCAGAAAGTTCGAAAATTTCATCTTTTTTCCAAACTTCAAATGACGACAATGGTGTTATCAACGCGGAAGTTTTGTTTTCAGAATTTATCATTGAACATTCTTTGCCAATTAGTATTGCGGAGCATGCTGGCAAACTTTTTCAAAAAAATGTTTCCAGACTCGAAAATTGTTCAAAAATATTCAAGTGGGAGAACAAAGACCTCTTATATTATTGATGCTTTGTCGTCAGAATCAAGTCACCAGAATGCACCATTTTACATCAAAATTTAAAAAATTTTCTGGGGGAGGCCTTTGGTGTCTCGATGCGCTAGGCGCTGTGTTCCTCCAAACTTTCAAATAGGGTTGGCAGGTATGGGCTAAGCTTCACTGTCTATTTCACACCATCGATGCATGTTGCATCTAGCGAAAATTACGGAAGATGTGAACACTGGTAAAAAAATTCTCAAAGAAAAGTCAGACAGTATTCCTACATCAAATGCAAAATTATTTGAAGACAAGTTCAGGAAAGACTTGGAAAAGTTAGGTGCACAGAAAGAAAAAGTGGGGAAAATTGGGAATGCAATTAGAAGAGACAAGCAAAAAAAGAAACAATATTCCTTCCCTCTGAGAAGTGGTAGCAATGAATACCAAGTTAAGAGACCATGTTTTGTTGACAACAGGTACAAACCATACCTCCAGAACCATATAGCGTATTCACAGAGCCCTTTCAGAAACTGCCCTCGTGATACAGGGGCAAATACCAGAGGCCACACAAGCAGTTTAATGGCAGGTTATGTTACAATTTGCAGATTTATCAAGGAACATAATTCTACAGACTCCTTTGAAAATAAATCGAACTAGAACTGTCTCTGAAAGAGGCTAATACCCCCTGTTCCCAACTTTTGATCTGGGAACAAATTGTATGTATGGCCAAATTGTAATGTGAAAAATTCTGTGTATGAAAATGTTAATAATTCGACAAAATACATGTGATGAAACCGATAATGGCAGGTGCACATGTTCTTATAATGCTCAATATCTATGCATAGTTTTAAAAAAATTGGATCATATATAATTTACTAACTATATAATCCAGCCAAAAAGGAGGTGCACATGTTCAATGTATATAGAAACATCCTGTAAAGTTTCAGACTTGTTTGTTAAAGCTGTAAGAGGAGTTGATTACACAAAAAGGGTATCCCTCATACAGAATATTGTTGAAAAATGACTACATTAAATTACCCATAAAATATGAACAAAATAATATAATCCAACAAAAATAGGAGGTGCACATGTTCAATGTATTTTGAAACATCCTGTAAAGTTTCAGACTTGTTTGTTAAAAGCTGTAAGAGGTGTTGATTACACAAAATGAGTACCCCTCATATGGAATATTGTTGAAAAATGACTATGTTAAACTACCTATAAAACATGAACAAATAATATAATCCAACAAAAATAGGAGGTGTACATGTTCAATGTATATAGAAACATCCTGTAAAGTTTCAGACTTCTTGGTTAAAAGCTGTAAGAGGAGTTGATTACACAAAATAGGTACCCCTCATGTCATAGGTCAAAGGTCAAAGTCAAGGTCACAGTGAACTAAATTTGGTACATGACACATCGCCTTCCCATGATGCATCCACATACCAAGTTTGATAATCCTAGGTGCTACGGTGCAAAAGTTCTGTTCCGGACACGAAGATACACGAGGTTTTACTATCATATAGGTAAAAGTCAAGGTCACAGTGACCTAAATTTAGTACACAACACATCGCCTTCCCATGATGCATCCACATACCAAGTTTGATAATCCTAGGTGCTACGGTTCAAAAGTTATGTTCCGGACACAAAGCGGGACAGACAGACAGACAAGGTGATTCCTATATACGCCCTACCCCAACTTCATTTGCGGGGGGTATAATTATGTCAACCCTGAACACAAATCTTCTACAAATCCATCCAGCCAAAACACTTAAAATTAGAAGTTGTGTAAAATCAACGCCGGCAGGCAGACTACAACATTTCCTTTGCAATTGGCAAAAAAATCACTCAATATTGTTCAGGGAGTACTGTCAACTCCACTTCGGTGAAAATGGCATGTGCTCCAGCCAGTGCCTCAAACTCCATTTCAAAACAATTTATCAACACCTCGAAAATTCTGTCAAACAAATTATGAAACAATGGCAATAGAAATTTTCAATTTATTGAAAAAAGAGCAGTGGAATATGTACCCAAAAATATGGGGCTGATAAAATTCAGGATACACTATCTTTTTTCATCTCTTAAGTCACTAAAAATCACTATTTATTTATTTATTCATTATTTATTTGTCATCTTTTATTTATTTATTTATTTATTTATTTATTTATTTATTATTAATTTATTTTATTTAATGTGTTTAGTATACTTGTATCGGTAAACTGCCCATTACTGTGCCTCTTATGTACACATGAAGTCAGTCTATACTGATATACTACATGTTCACTTAAGGGTCAAGCAGCAATCAATATTACATAGAAATAAAGTTACTTATTGAGAGCAATGCTCTTTTCTTAAAAATGTGTCTTCATTTTGGGTATGACGTTAGTAGGCTACTTCATTTTCTTGGTCACACACACCCACACTTATTTTATTATCAATGTTAGTGGATTATTGTTTATGTTTATTTGTATTTATTGATGTCTGAATGTTGTGTGTAGAATAAACAGTAAAACTTAAATTTTCAAGAGGCAATACATTACAGTGGCATAGAACTCAAAAGTTCAGGTTCTCCAGTCAAATCCTGTGTCTTACTCACAGAACACTACACTAGAAAAAACAAAGAGGTTATGACATCGCTCGTGTAAAGACTTTAGAAAATAAATTATTTTTATACAGACATGTATTTACAGGCAAACATGTACGGATACCTATTGGAAATTTGATAGATACCAGGCAAAGTAAAGGCATTGGAAACACAATTCAAGAAATTATATAGAGTTGTTTACCATGCTGTTTGATTGTGTACACTCCGATACCTCCTTGACAGAATTACAACAACCAGGTCATTCTGTCATTGAGGTAATGGAGGGAGCCATACCAGACAAGCCCTCCAGAACATTGCCAATATGGGTTCCACTGACATAACCCATGTCAAGATGGATTTATATAGAAAACTGATTGGCATAGAGGTACTGAGCATTGAAATGTTGCACAATGACCAACATGAACATTCTAAGACAACATCATTTGTAGAAAAAGTTAGGCTTTTCAGAAACTTGTATGTCTAGTCATTCAAAAAGTGCCCAGTATTTATTTATTCTTCATTATTTATTATCTTTTATTTATTTATTATTTTTTATTTATGTTTTAAATGTTGGTTCCACTGACATAACCCATGTCAAGATGGATTTATATAGAAAACTGATTGGCATAGAGGTATTGAACATTGGAATGTTGCACAATGACCAACATGAACATTCTAAGATAACATCATTTGTAGAAAAAGTTAGGCTTTTCAGAAACTTGTATGTCTAGTCATTCAAAAAGTTCCCAGTATTTATTTATTCTTCATTATTTATTTATTTTTTTATTTATGTTTTAAATGTTGGTTTCACTGACATAATCCATGTCAAGATGGATTTATATAGAAAACTGACGGACATAGAGGTACTGAGCATTGAAATGTTGCACAATGAACAACATGAACATTCTAAGACAACATCATTTGTAGAACAAGAGGCCCATGGGCCTTAACGCTCACCTGTGACCTTGACCTTTGAACCCATGAGCTTCATTCAAATATCAAAATGATAATTAGGCCAATATTCTAATATACATCC
Source organism: Anadara kagoshimensis (assembly GCA_021292105.1). NCBI lineage: Eukaryota > Metazoa > Mollusca > Bivalvia > Arcoida > Arcidae > Anadara > Anadara kagoshimensis. The sequence goes on from CM037871.1 coordinate 37,804,844, forward strand.
CTATACAAAAAGTTTATAATTTTTGAGATAAATAATCATTTCAGTACTTGTTTGTATCTGTGAACTTGACATTTGAACCCATGCCCTTTATTCATATATCAAAATGACCATTGTGCCAGTACCAACAATATTCTAATATACATGCCTATACAAAAAGTTAATAGTTTTCAAGATAATTAACCATTTAGGTATTCATTCGCATCTGTGACCTTGACCTTTGAACCCATAACCTTCATTCATATATAAAATTGGTTGTTAGGCTAATACCTACAATATTCTAATATACATACATATACAAAAAGTTAATAGTTTTCAAGATAATTAACCATTCAGGTATTCATTCGCATCTGTGACCTTGACCTTTGAACCCATAACCTTCATTCATATATCAAAATGGTTGTTAGGCTAATACCTACAATATTCTAATATACATGCATATACAAAAAGTTAATAGTTTTCAAGATAATTAACCATTCAGGTATTCATTCGCATCTGTGACCTTGACCTTTAAACCCATGACCTTCATTCATATATCAAAATGACCATTGGGCCATTACCTACAATATTCTAATATACATGCCTATACAAAAAGTCTATAGTTTTTGAGATAAATAATCATTCCAGTACTTGTTTACATCTGTGACCTTGACCTTTGAACTCATGACCTTTATTCATATATCAAAATGACCATTGGGTTATTACCTACAATATTCTAATATACATTCCTATACAAAAAGTTCAGTTTTGCAGATAATTAACTATTTTGGTAAACTGGTACATCTGTGACCTTGACCTTTGAACCCATGACCTTAATCGTTATATCAAAATGATAGTCATGTCAATACCTACAATTAACCAAACATCCTACGTCATTATCACCAGAAATGTTTAAAAAATAGCATTTTTTTATCAAAGGTCAAAAACTGGGACATGACCTTGACCTTTGACCTTGACATCAATCAGAAGAAAATTGCAAGACAAGATGAACAGTGAAAACTCCATACAATTATCTTCAGCCATTATGAAGTTATAACAATAAATGTCTCATTTTAAAAATTACATAATTTTACGCAAAAAACGCGTAACCTATTTTCCGTCCAATTTTCATGAAAAACACAATTCTAACGTATCTAGGTATCCTGAATCTAAAAATCTAATCAAAATTTGCCTGCACCTTTTGGTTTCAGAGGAGAAGATTTTTTTGTCTTTTGGCTATTTATAGTAACGGCAGCCATATTGTTGGGCGTGGTCAAACCCCGAACACAATTTTGAAAGCCTGTTACCCAGGCATAATAATCACCAAGTTTCATCAAATTTGGCTCAGTAGTTTTGGAGGAGAAGATTAAAATGTAAAGTTTACGCACGACGCACGACGGACGGTGATAGATAGCAATAGCTCATCTGAGCCTTTCGGCTCAGGTGAGCTAAAAAGTTAGGCTGTTCAGAAACTTGTATGTCTAGTCATTCAAAAAGTTCCCAGTATTTATTTATTCTTCATTATTTATTATTTTTTTTATTTATGTTTTAAATGTTGGTTCCACTGACATAATCCATGTCAAGATGGATTTATATAGAAAACTGATGGACATAGAGGTACTGAGCATTGAAATGTTGCACAATGAACAACATGAACATTCTAAGACAACATCATTTGTAGAAAAAGTTAGGCTAGTCATCAAAAAAGTACACAGAGAGTAAACGGAAGAATGCCATTTTCTGACGAACACAAGTTGCAAATGATCGTTGGTTTACCGGTAAATATGATCAAAGCTTAGATAAGCTTTTATGACATGCATGAATCATTTAATTTTTTCTATACATTGTATCAATTTTTCAACTTAAGTCACTTTGTAAATCAATAATTATTCACTATTTATTCTCTTTTATTTATTATTTTTTATTTATTTAAAGATGTACTAATGTTCACCTAATTCAACAGTTATGTTATTTGAGACAAGACTATGTAACGGTGGCATAGAGCTCAAAGTTGAGGTTCTTCAGCCAAATTCTGTATCTTTCTCGCAGAATGCTTCACAAGGAAATACCAGCTTGTCAAAAAATTAATAGAATCTTACAACGGCAAGAGTGTAAGACAGAGTTTACTCAAACGAGAATGTATAGTTTTGTGTCCAGAACAAGCTTTAGCAAGTTCTGGACATTGAAAATATTCATCCAAGTTTGAGATATCATTGTCTAACACTGTTACTGGTGTATGATTTTTTTTCCACACAGTTGCAGCATGAAAACATGATTTATAAACAAACAAGAGGCCCATGGGCCTTAACGCTCACCTGTGACCTTTGAACCCATGAGCTTCATTCAAATATCAAAATGATAATTCGGCCAATATTCTAATATACATCCCTATACAAAAAGTTTATAGTTTTTGAGATAAATAATCATCTCAGTACTTGTTTGTATCTGTGATCTTGACATTTGAACCCATGCTCTTCATTCATCTATCAAAATGACCACTGTGCCCGTACTAACAATATTCTAATATACATGCCTATACAAAAAGTTAATAGTTTTTAAGATAATTAACCATTTAGGTATTCATTCGCATCTGTGACCTTGACCTTTAAACCATGAGCTTCATTCATATATCAAAATGATCATTAGGATAATACCTAAATAGTCTAATATACATGCCTATACAAAAAGTTCATAGTTTTTGAGATAAATAATCATTTCAGATCTTGTTCACATCTGTGACCTTGACCTTTGAACCCATAACCTTCATTCATATATCAAAATGGTTGTTAGGCTAATACCTACAATATTCTAATATACATGCATATCCAAAAAGTTAACAGTTTTCAAGATAAATAACCATTCAGGTATTCATTCACATCTGTGACCTTGACCTTTGAACCTATGACCTTCATTCATATATCAAAATGATCGTTAGGATAATACCTAAAATATTCTAATATACATGCATATCCAAAAAGTTAACAGTTTTCAAGATAAATAACCATTCAGGTATTCATTCACATCTGTGACCTTGACCTTTGAACCTATGACCTTCATTCATATATCAAAATGATCATTAGGATAATACCTAAAATATTCTAATATACATGCATATCCAAAAAGTTAACAGTTTTCAAGATAAATAACCATTCAGGTATTCATTCACATCTGTGACCTTGACCTTTGAACCTATGACCTTCATTCATATATCAAAATGATCGTTAGGATAATACCTAAAATATTCTAATATACATGCCTATACAAAAAGTTAATAGTTTTCAAGATATATTGAAATACATAATTTTTAGCAATTTCCCCACTCAGCACCTTACCATTTCCCCATTTTGAGCCCCATGGCTACCATTTGTGCAAATCTGAAACTAGATGACCTAAGGATGTTATATATGAAATAAATAAGGTATATGTCTTGTAGATTCAGAGGAGAAGATTTTTAAAGTTTTTCACTATTTCCCCCCTTATGGGGCCCCAAGGGGACATAACTCCTTCATTTGTGCAAATCTGAGAGGGCTTCACCCAGGCATGATGGTTACCAAGTTTCATTAAATTTGGCCCAGTGGTTTTGGAGGAGAAGATTAAAATGTAAAAAGTTTACGCACGACGGACGACGCACGACGGACGAAGATGGATAGCAATAGCTCATCTGAGCTTTCAGCTCAGGTGAGCTAAAAATTGCATCAAATGTTCAGTTTTCAGGCCATCATCGGTGTCTTCAGAAAATGACAATCGATTTTTGTTGACATTCTCACGTAAAATGATTATGACATCATTAACTAAGCGTGTGTAAGTGCATGTGACGTTGAGAAATTGTTGGTCGAGAAAAGCGATCTCATCCCTAGGATGATCCAGAAAAATCCCACATGGGCAAAACGTGGGATTTCCATGTCTCATGTGTGAGAAAAAAAATATTCGTGTAAAGACTTTAGAAACTAAATTATTGTTATACATACATGTATATTTACAGGCAAACATGTACTGATACCTATTGAGAATTTAAAAGAGCCCAGGACAAATCAGCTTGTCAGAAATACTGATATTAGTCAGGTAAAGGTGTTGGAAACACAGTTCAAGAAATCTATAGAGTTGTTTACCATGTTGGTTGGTTGTGTACACTCGGATACCTCCTTGACAGAATTACAACAACCAGGTCATTCTGTCATTGAGGTAATTGGAGGGAACCATACCAGACAAGCCCTCCAAAACATTGCCAATATGGGTTCCACTGACGGATAGATTTATGTAGTAAACTGACGGACATAGAGGCATTGATCATTGGAATGTTGCACAATGAACAGCATGAACATTCTAAGGCAACATCATTTGTTAATAAAAGTTATGCTGTTCAGAAACCTGTATGTCCAGTCATCGAAAAAAGTACCCAGAGAGTAAATGGAGGATGCAATTTACTGGCCAAGACAATTTGCAATGATTGTTGGTTTACCCGTAAATATGATCAAGGCTTAAATAAGCTTTTTTGACATGCATGACTCATTTTTCTCTATACATTGTATCAATTTTTCATTTTAAGTCACTTTGTAAATCAATTTTTATTCATTATTTATTCTCTTATATTTATTTTTTAATTTATTTAAAGATGTACTAATGTTCACCTAATTCCATAGTTATTTTATTTAAGACAAGACTATGTAACAGTGGCATAGAACTCAAACTTCAGGTTCTCCAGCCAAATTCTGTGTCTTTCTTGCAGAATCCTTCGCAAGGAAATACCAGCTAATCAAGAGATAAAACATCACTCATGTAAAGACTTAAGAAACTTAATTATTGTTATAAATACATGTATATTTACAGGCAAACATGTACTGATACCTATTGAGAATTTAAAAGAGCCCAGGACAAACCAGCTTGTCAGAAATACTGATATCAGTCATGTAAAGGTGTTGGAAACACAGTTCAAGAAATCTAAAGAGTTGTTTACCATGTTGGTTGGTTGTGTACACTCGGATACCTCCTTGACAGAATTACAACAATCAGGTCATTCTGTCATTGAGGTAATTGGAGGGAACCATACCAGACAAGCCCTCCAAAACATTGCCAATATGGGTTCCACTGACATAACCCATGTCAAGATGGTTGGTTGGTTGAATGTTGCTTAACGTCGCATCAGCAGTTTTTCAGCTATTCGCGACGAGAACTATTTAATTAATCTATATGGATTAATATATAACAATTTTGTGTATGCATGTGAAGTGCGAGTGTGTTGTATGGTCTGCCTTGTACTAGCGCGCACTCAGGGCGACTTTACCGTGCTAGCTCACAGAGTCAGTACGCCGCAGACAAACGTACCACTCCCCCAGTCCATTATACTGATACCAGGTGAATCAGTAAAGGCCAACGGCAAGGAAAATTCACTTTCCCACATGTGGTCCGAGCGGGACTCGAACTCACAGCGGTGAGAGACCTTGGATTTGAAGACTGACGTCTTATCCATTAGGCCACCGCGCCCTCTCATGTCAAGATGGATTTATATAGAAAACTGACTGACATAGAGGTACTGAACATTGAAATGTTGCACTATGAACAGTATGAACATTCTAAGACAACATCATTTGTAGAAAAAGTTAGTCTGTTCAGAAACTTTTATGTCCTGTCATCCAATAGATTCCCAGAAACTATTTATTCATATATTCATCTTTTCATTATTTATTTACTGTTTTTTTATTTATTATTCTTTATTTATTTTTTTTAATTTATTTAAAGATGTACTAATGTTCACCTGATTCAACAGTTATTTTATTTGAGACAAGACTATGTAACGGTGGCATAGACAGCATGAACATTCTAAGGCAACATCATTTGTAGAAAAAGTTAGGCCATTCAAAAACCTGTATGTCCAATCATCGAAAAAGTACACAGAGAGCAAATGGAAGAGTGCAATTTACTGGCGAACACAAGTTGCAACGATTGTTGGTTTAACGGTAAGTATAATGAAATAAGCATTTTTAATAAGCTTTTTGTCATGCAGGAATCATGTCATTTTTCCTTATATGTTGCATCAATATTTCATTTTAAGTCACTTTGTAAATCACTATTCATTCATTATTTATTCATTCATTAATTATCTATTATTATTTTTGATTGATTGATTTATTTATTTTTTATTTATAAAAAATTGAACCATAATTGAAATACCGTTAAAGTACCGTAATTAAAATTACATTTTACATTTATTTGTAGGTTAAATATTCAGTGTGTATCCCAAAGCAGAGCTGAATGAGGAAAGGAAAATTTTTTGGATGTTTCTATAAATAAAGATAAGATTGGGGTGGGGGATGGTTAGCAAATTAATTTTTATACATGCTGAAGTAGGGCGGGAATCAGATAGAATTCTTAAACTGACCTCATAACTGACAAATGAAGCATTAATTAGTAGAGGGAGAAGATCCATTGACACATTGTTAATATTTTATAATTTTATGATTTTTTCATCTTATTGGGAATTATCAACATCATTATTTTATTTAAATTAATACATTTTGAACATAAAATAAAGGTTATGATTTATTGACATATAATTGTTTTATCAATTGGATTGTGTGTAACAATGGGACCTAAACGTAATAGGACACATAGTCAACCATCTTATGATCCAGAACTTCCAAATAACTTAACAATGGGACCTAAACGTAATAGGACACATAGTCAACCATCTTATGATCCAGAACTTCCAAATAACTTAACAATGGGACCTAAACGTAATAGGACACATAGTCAACCATCTTATGATCCAGAACTTCCAAATAACTTAACAATGGGACCTAAACGTAATAGGACACATAGTCAACCATCTTATGATCCAGAACTTCCAAATAACTTAACAATGGGACCTAAACGTAATAGGACACATAGTCAACCATCTTATGATCCAGAACTTCCAAATAACTGGACAATAAGTTAAGGAAATCTACCAATTACTACAAGATGTATGACTTTCGTGCGAATGCTGGAGAGATGTGAGAAAACTTACAATTCACAACCACAAATGGAACAAGTACAACAAAGTAATAATAATGTAGAAGGTTCTACTGTACTTATGGATTTAGTATCAGAGATGTCATCTAATGTCCAGACTTTACAACAAACTGTCACAGCATTAACACATAAAGTGAATTCGATTCAGACATCTAGGGACAGATTAAATGGAAATACCATCATGTCAGTACACCATCATCAGACTCTTCAATTACAGCATCTACTATACGTCCATCTATGAATACATTAAAGAGTGGATCTAATTTTTCAATGGAAACGGCATACCAAGCTATGCAAAACAGGAATACTGTCTCAGGAGCACCAGCTGCTGCAGGAAGTGCAGCAAAAGAAGAATCATTGTATCACCAACAGGGATATTACACAAGGACGACATATGGACATGCAGCGGAATCCCTATCATTTGTGGAAACAATATCACTACAATTAGGACAGAACATTATTGCAGGTAGGGATGTTAATCTTGCTAGCCTACTCATACCAAACTTTTCCACTCGGGTCGATGAGAATAGTTACTGTTCACATACAGATAATTCTATAAAACATCACCCAAGGTTAGACAAATCATTAACAATAGGGGAATTTGTTCAAGCATTTGGCATGTACAAAAATGTAAAGTGTACCCACAACTATATGAAAGGGACATTGTTGATATGGCATCTCGTTACTCTGGACAAGGATTTTATGAATATCATCAACAATTTTCACTACAGGCTGCATTACCATTTTTGTTTGGGGATTTTCACTCATTCACATACTATGATTTCATTCATTAGTTCTGCCGAGTTCACCCCAGAGCTAATTCTTTATATATGTACTCTGCTGGGATCTCCCCCAAAGTTATTCTTCTATTCAATTTAGGCAATAGACACTGCCAGGATCTTCCTGGAGTGATAAGTTCTGCCGGGTTTCACACTCTGCCGGGATCTCCCCAAGTGTTTTCTTAAAAAAATTAGATATAACATTGCCTTTTTGGTAAATTTTTTATGAAATTTTATATGTGAAAGAGTAGCCCCAAGAAAGCCAAAACATTATGTATTTGTTTTAATGTACTGATTATAATTTATATTTAAATATATATATATATATATATATATATATATATATATATATATATATATATATATATATATTTATTTTGACCAAAGTAGGACATTTTTTGTTTTCGGACATTTTCAATTTTACAACAGGAATATTAAACAGAAAAATCAGTTTTCGGTCCGACAAAAGTAAACTATCGCTAGTCTGTCTGTCGGTCTTTTAAACTCTACCTGACTTCACTAAGTATATTGTCCTTACCATGTGTTTACCTGTCAACTATATTTACAACAGCATTAATTAAGATCTAATAATCAGGTAATTGTTTATTAATCAGTAAATATCCGTGGAATTAAGTAGTCTATTTCTTTTGTTTCCTAGTCAGAATCATCATAACCTTCCTTAAACGTGTGTTTGTTTAATAATAAGTGCATTGTTGTAACTGTGTTAATTATGAAAGCCATAACGAGTGTTGGTCAAGGGTGACAGTTTGTTATCAAAGAGGTTCCACGTGGGGTGTTGAAAATTACCTACTACGCGCTTCGTAACTGTTTCTTTATTAATAAATACAGAAACACAATTAAATTTTATTTTAATAAAAGTTAGGCATTAATATCTTTCATTTCACATAAATATATTGGAACCTCGTCAATCTGTTCCTGTTATATCTCGATTCATGATACCTGAATTCCTATTTAGAACCTCTCGCGATAATTCTTATTACAATTCGTGTATCTTCGGAATACAGAAATTCACAATTGTCAGTAAACAATATGGCAGACGTACCATATCAAGCATCTTGAACAGTAACGCATATTGATAATAACAGCATATCATGGAAGCTTAGAAAAAGCAGTAAACGTCTTAGATTTCACCTAATACACATGCAATAAACATCATAGTCTAATAACGCACATGGATTAAAATCAGCAATTGCGGTAGCTCAAAAAATGTGGTTGGTCTGACAAAATATAGTAAAAGCAATTGAAAATTTTGAATGAATACATTTTATATGTATATATAAATATCATACGTATGGTACTTGTTTGTGTTGTGTATAAAGTATCATGTATGTATAGTGTTGTACAGTATAATGGTTCTATGTTTGTGTTTGTTTTCATAGTCTTATGAGCTTTCTAAATCCTATTTTAGTTTATTATTGTTATTAAGTGTACATATAAATGCTTTTAATACTGTATAATGCTTATATTTCGCTATGGTTTTATTTTTGCTATATTTGCGGTCAAGTGTATTCCCGCGAAAATTAAACGACCGTGAATAGACACTGGTATTACCAGCCCTTTAATCTTGCTAGAGTCGTTTTCCTTGAATCAGATAAGACCGCGAAAATATGACGTCGCGAATACACTAGTCATCTTCAAACCGCAAAAATTTGACACTGTGAAAACAAAGCAATATACAGTAATAAAAGACTGGACAGAGCGTTTTCACCCTTGAACAAGTATATGGGAGACGAGAAGGTCCCTACCATCAATACCGTTTTGATGATAGAAAAGCCTCTGAAACGGTAATAAGACCAAGACGTTGACCTATATATGGTGTGTAGTGGCTGCAAAACGGCACACCTGCGGAGCAAGGCAAGCCACAGTCACAATGTTGTAAGTAGAAGCCTTGGCAAAAGTGATAACAAATTAAAACCAATAAAGTGTACAACACATCCCACGGAAATCATACGGATGTACTGCATTAACTGTGATGAAGCTTGAACCAATAAAGTGTACAAAACATCTGTGGAGCAAGATAAGCCGCAGTCACAATGTTGTAAGTAGTAGCCTGGGCAAAAGTGTTAAGATATTAAAACCAATCAAGTGTACAACACATCCTAAGGTAATCATACAGATGTACTGCATTAACTGTGATGAAGCTTGAACCAATAAAGTGTACAACACATCTGTGGAGCAAGATAAGCCGCAATCACAATGTTGTAAGTAGTAGCCTGGGCAAAAGTGTTAAAATATTAAAACCAATCAAGTGTACAACACATCCTAAGGTAATCATACAGATGTACTGAAAACCAATAAAGTGTACAACACATCCTAAGGAAATCATACAGATGTACTGAAAACCAATCAAGTGTACAACACATCCCAAGGAAATCATACAAATGTACTGAAAACCAATCAAGTGTACAACACATCCCAAGGAAATCATACAGATGTACTGAAAACCAATCAAGTGTACAACACATCCCAAGGAAATCATACAGATGTACTGAAAACCAATAAAGTGTATAACATATCCTAAGGAAATCATACAGATGTACTGTATTGACTGTGTTAAAGCCTGAGCGATCTACTGTATATGAACCCGATGTCACCATCGAAAGCAAATCAATGCGGATAAAGATTTGAGTGAAGAATAGGTCATCCAGATTCCCTATTCAAGGCTTTGCTGGTCACTGGCAAAATGGCACATCTGCCGAGCAAGATAAGCCGCAGTCACAATGTTGTAAGTAGTAGCCTGGGGAAAAGTGTTCAGAAATTAAAACCAATAAAGTGTACAACACATCCCAAGGAAATCATACAACTGTGATGAAGCCCGAATGATCTACTGTATATGAACTGGATGTCACCATCGAAAGCAAATCAATGCGGGTGAAGATTTGAGTGAAGAATAGTCATCCAGATTCCCTATTCAAGGCTGGTAGACATAGGCCATCGTTAGACAGGTGCAAGAGCATGTTTTATAAGTACATGTAATTATTTTATATCACCTAATGTTGAGCAAAACCAAATTCCTTACCTGAAAGTTAATTGTAACATATCAGATAATTAACTTTATTTGTTTCATTTATTTATCTATTTATTTTACATGTTTTTTTTTTAATTGTGCAGTTTCATACATATATTTTAATGTTTATATATTTATATTGTATTGGGTAATTAACTTTATTTAATCATGTTAATTATTTATTCATTTTTTTTAAAATTGTGCAGTTTCACACAGATACATTTATTTTAATGTTTATATATTTTTATTGTATCAAATAATTAAATTCATTTTATTATTTGTTTTTATTTATTTATTTTTTAATTTAATTTTTTTATTTATTATCCAGTTTCAAACTCATATTTTATTGTTTATGTTACATATGATACCAATTTTAATTTTACAGCACTAGATGGCCGTTTCGGAATACAATTCCTCATCAGTAGTGCTTTGACCAAAATTATGAAACCAAAATTATTTTGAAAGATGTTGAATAGCTACCCAAAGGACCAAAATATATTTTACCAAATTAAGCTAAGGAAATACTTTGCATGAGGGAGTATACCTTATTTTTTGAGAAATTTCAAATTTTTACTTGCAGGAAATTTAGACAATTATATATTTTTTATTGTACATGTATAGTCCATCAGCGATATTGTGGCAGAGTGTTTATAAACATGGAATGTAGGGATATGTAAAAGTGGGGGTTTACAAATGAAGGCACAAAGGTGTGTATATACGTACAGTGGATTCCATCTATAACGAACACGGATGTTATGAATTAAGGCCTATAACGAAGTTGGAAAAAATCTCCTGTCAATCCATGTTTATCGAAATCGGATGTTACGAATTGGTCTATTACGAAAAAATGCCTATAACCTAGTAAAAATCCAGTCCCATTGAAATAAAAATAACTAAAATTATGAGGTCTATAACGAAGTCGGTAAACTCACCTGGTCGGTAAAGGTGACTATAAAAACATTTAAGACAAGCATCAGACAGGAAGGTCAGCGTGTGTATACAGTGTAATCATGTAATTACTGGTGTGTAACACCTAATGATGAAGGTTACACAAGAACACTGATTGATCTTAAACAGGGGCACACGGTAGGTGTTTTTGAGGAGTTGAATGTTTATTTCATAATAAAAATTTCTTTGATGCTAATCAAAAAGTTACAACTTTGATCGGGTGTTTGACACTAATTTGAGTAAATTCCTGGTTATAAAACTCGCGGTAAAATTGAACAATCATCATTTCTTTAAACTTGAAGCTTGTTATACCCTCCGTGAATAGAGAAAGTGTGTGTGAATCGCTTTCAAAACTCAAGACTATACATTGACTCGCAGGAAAACGTGTCCGGCAAAATTTACGATAGTTTGTCAGATTTAGAGACATTTCTTTGCAGCAGGAAATTTACCAAACAAGCCAAAATTGATGACTATTTTAACAGTGCTTAGTTCTGTTCTCATTATATCGTAATTTATTGGATTATTATTGGACAGTGATTAAAATTTCGATCAGTGATTGGAAATTTAATTTTTATTATTTTAATAGTGCTCTGGATAAAAGACATTAATATTAATAAAACGATGTGTGACGATTTCTTTGAAGTTTGTTTTGTGTAATGTTCAGTCATCTGATTCTCGGATTATTAATAAAACAATGAACTGTTGTTGTCAAGCATATATTTTTTTTATTTCTAATTGAATAAATGTAAATATACTGTAGTCCTGTGTTTGTTGTTTTTATTATTATTTTCTACTGCCCAGAGTACTGGGAGATTGAACTTTATCGGCAAGTAAAACTAATGGATTTTTAAATGCTTAAACTCGCTCGTGTTTTATAAACACTCTGCCACAATATCGCTGACAGACTAAATCAGATTAATAACTTTGTTTTACTAATTCATTTATTCATTCATTTTAAAAGTTATTCATTCATTTTAAAATGTTCCAGTTTCACTCATATAATTCAATTTTTGTATATTTTTAAATTTATTAAATAGATTATTGCCGTTCACAGAAAATTAAAAAAGGCAGTTAGCCCCTGGCAGATCTATATTCTCTGCTAAGTGTGTTATATTACTGGATTTTAGTGTATAACTATGTCAATGATTTACACCTTTACATGCAAAATATATCAAAAGCATGCACCGAAAATTTTCAAAAGGAAATAACTTGACAGACAGCATATTTAAGCAGCTCTTCATTTTCCGGACAGACAACATATTTAGGCAGATCTAAATTTTCCGCCGAGTGTGTTGTATGTCACTGGATTTTAGAGTATTTAACTATTTAATTAAGCTATTATCTTAGAAACAATCTAAACCTGATAACCAGAATTGAGTATGAAGAAATGTTTGTAACATTAATAAACAGAAAAGGAGCTTGAAGACTTCAGAAAGCTAGATGAAATCTGGAATAACAAGTTCAGAAATTTTCATGAAAAAAACAATCTACCTCTTGGACAATATAACAAAAGGTTTATGGGACTTGTTTGAAATATCTGATGTTAAATATATAGACAATTTTAAGTCAAATGTACACAAAGGCTATGTCAATTGATACATTTTTAAGTCATTTGATGTGCCATTGATGCTTGATACCATTTTTAAATTTAAAGCTGCAAAATTTACCCCAATCCTCATGCTGATGCTTACAGATCATATAGGATACCAAAGCATTTGCCTAAAATGAAGTAAATATAGCTAGGGCCCAGTTTGAAGCCTGATTAATTTAATCGGTGATTAGCACGAACTTAACACACCAATAAAACTTAACATATCATTATTGAATCAACAGTTTTAAAACATTTTGTTTCAATTTGATGAAATTCTATTCACTTTGTGTTTTGAACAAAATTTTTTTAAAATATTAAAAAAATATGCCAAAAACAAATTTTGACTATTCAACTAATTAAACTAATCAAGCTTCAAGCAACCAAGATGCATTTGTGAAATCAGGGCTTATTATTAATAATTGTATATCATGTAGTAACATCTTATCAAGCTTCAGTTTTACGATGGATTTCGCCAGTGTACCATGTAATACCTTCTGATGTTTGTCATGGGTTCAGAGGCCAAGATCACAGATTATCTTGAAAACTATAAACTTTTTGTATAGGCATATATATAATCAATAACATCAACATCAGTTGATATTTTTCTAAAGAAACTATGTTATTGCTGGAATTTGCGATGTTAACATTTTCCAAAATACTCCACACAAACGTTAAGAGGTATTGATCACATGGTAAACTGGCGAAATCCATTGTTCCATAAATACGATATTCCTCAACTTAAATCTAGCAAATTTGAAATCTAATAAATTTGTTAGTTTTCAAGATATGCATAAATTTAAGGTGCGATTTCGAAGATTAGTCTAAGCTTTTTTACATATATATTCCAATTTTTAGTACAGTAAATTGGTGTAAAATATTGTCAAAAGTTGTCAGATTTAAGTTAAGGAATGATTATGAGACTAATGTCTGGACTATAACTTGAAAATCATCTGCGATAATACCGGTAGAACTCTGATAAATGGAATCAAACATTTACATTCAAGACACGGGAAATCCAGTCTGTACAGCTATATGCTTTACTCAGAGTTCAGTTCTGTTTATCTACTACCCGTCTTTGCCTTAAGTAAAATTAAATTGTTTTCATTCAAGACACAGTCATCAGCTTCGTACAGCATCAAATTTACCCTTTACTAAGAGTTCTATCTTGTTTATCCACTTCCTATCTTTGGCTTTAAAGTTGTAGATTTTCCACCTTGTTCTGTGTAAGACTGTAAGATCTCTGCTGTTAATGATGGTTTGACAATGTTTAGAGCAGATCTGAAATGATTCATACCAACTGTTGAAGACTATCTGATAGAGTCCTGTTCTGTTTATCCACTTCCTAACTTTGGCTTTAAAGTTGTAGATTTTCCACCTAGTTCTGTATAGGACTGTAATATCTCTGCTGTTAATGATGGTTTGACAATGTTTAGAGCAGATCTGAAATGATTCATACGAACTGTTGAAGATTGTAAATTTTCTGTCAATGCAAGTAAGGCAGCCTAAAATGAAAAATGGTACGTTGCAAATTTGTTAAGATTGATATAAAAAATTTTAATCACAAAATAGTTTAAGTCCACACAGAAAACTCAAATCACAAAATGGATTTTGCCAGTGTGGCTATTGTTTAAAACAAGACCTGTCAGAACAATGAAACTTTAGCAAATGCTTCATTGGAGTTTTGATTTAGTCACATCAGTTTTTGACTTAAAAATGATGACATAAAAATGATAACAAATAATCAATACAACCAAATTCAGTGAATACGGGTCCCCCTTCAGAAGATTATATATTATATTTATATATATATATATATATATATATATATCTATACAGTTGAATCTCGTTATCTCGAACTCGGATATCTCGAACTACTGGATATCTCGAACTTTTTTAAAAAGTCCGAACAGAGTTGTTCTTTATTAAACCAAAATCACTCCGGTTATCTCGAACTCGGATATCTCGAATTATCGGATATGTCGAACAATATTTTCGTCCCCTTGAATGAAAATCCTAGGAAAATTACACTCGTTAACTGGAACAAAAAATTTAGGAAAATTAAATTTGTTAACTCGAACAAAAAATTTAGGAAAATTAATTTGTTAACTCGAACAAAAAATTTTGAGAAATCAAATTTGTCAGCGCCTACAGATTTTTTGGTAGAAAAAACACATTCCGACACAAATAAAATATTTGATTTTAAAATTACAACATTGCACTGACCTCCCAATTGCCTTAAGCCCTTAATTATTATCCCTTGCATAAGCAATTAAACCATCAAGGGGTTTAGCAGGTGTTATAATTACTGCCAAGCTGAACATGGCTTCCGAAGACGTGTGATGTGAACATTACTCAATACAACCGGAAGCCTGGGATGATTAAAGTACACAAAGCGAAACTGGTATGGAGACCAAAGCGGACTCCACTATTTGTCGGCTAATAACAAGTAACAGATAATATCCCGATTTTTTATATACTACATTCTCAATTATAAATACAAATAATAAATAATGCAGTTTTTATATATCATGTTTGAATGCATACGATATAGGAGAAAACGGCAATATACAGTTTGACAAGATAAAACCGGAAGCAACTTCCGGTAGGCGTGTACGAGTTACTTCCCTTTTGTTGTCGTTTTTAACATCGGTTATCTCGAACTCGGGATAAGTCGAACTTTTTGCATTTCCCCGTCGAGTTCGAGATAACGAGAGTCAACTGTATATATATATATATATATATATATATATATATTGATTATCTTTTAACAGTTTGAGAGAGTTGAAACTAATGGGCCACAACTCCGAAGAAAACTGGCAAACAAAGTGGAGTTAACTATATATGTTTTCCCAATCACTGTTGATACTGTCCAACAAGTTATGTAAACATGTGATAAATAAATTGAATTATTTTGGACAAAAATTTAGAAATAGACTTCAAAGGGCAAATGAAATATCCACAAATGACTTTACATTCCACTGGGATCAATGTCAGTTCAGGAAATCCAAATCATTATGAACTACAATGTCTGACAAATGTTTTCCATGTTGCTTTGTTGCAACATTCTTAAGTTTTCTTTGCATTTAACCGAGTCAGCTATTTAATACAGCTACGAATTATAGCATCTTATAGAAACAACAATCAAATAAAATAAACAATATGAGCACGATAACATACCTCTCTACAAAGATTTTCAAGGTCAGCTCCAGTAAAATATTCTGTCAGATCTACCAAACTTTCCAAGTCAATATCTAAAGTAGGCATCTTCATTGTGTAAACCTTGATTATCTCCAAACGTGCCTATAAAATTTATAAATATATACATGTAATTACTACGAGTAGAATGGAGTTTTGTAATGGTGTTTTATGACCCTGTCAAGATTCTTTCACTTATATTGCGGCAATCAGTTCATAGACGATTTATTGATTGATTGATGGGTTGGACATTTACCCACATATATTTGACGATGTCTTGTAAAATCTTGGTCCAAACATGTGAAAAATATGCTTAATGGTCTAGTGTTTTGGATTTTGTCCAAGTCAAGAATATCTCACTTATACTGAGATATCACCAGCTGTAGGTAAAGTGGCAGATATTTGACTTTTGCAGTGCACTTCGGTCAATGTGCAGGTAGTGTTCTTTAACATGCCCACCTTCAATGACATGGGGCATCTGTTTTGAAGATCGATTTCGAAAGAATCATTTCTAAATGCTGATACTTGGAGAAAGATCAGTCATGACCTATTTTAAAGTTTTCATCAGACCTCAGCCAAAGTTCAAACCTACGACCTACAACATACGAAACGAGCACTTGACCAACTGAGCTACCGTACTGGTAGTTCATGGATGGTGGAGGAAAGTGCTTGGAAAAAATCAATGTTCGGCAAGTGGACTGACACACTAGAATATGCCCAAGTGGGATTCGAACCTAGGTGGTGAGAAACGCTATGCAATTACTAGGAATGAAAAGTACAGTATTATACCATATTCAGAATTCAACACTGCTGATACTCTGAACTCTTCTACCAGTTCTTGAAAATTGGTTGGTTGGTTGAATGTTGCTTAACGTCGCATCAGCAATTTTTCAGCTATTCGCGACTATTTTATTAATCTCTATGGATTAATCTATGAACAATTTTGTGTATGCATGTGAAGTGCGAGTGTGTTGTATGGTCTGCCTTGTACTAGCGCACACTCAGGGCGACTTTAACGTGCTAGCTCACAGAGTCAGTACGCCGCAGACAAGCGTACCGCTCTCCCAGTCCATTATACTGATACCAGGTGAATCAGTAAAGGCCAAGGGCAAGGAAAATTCACTTTCCCACATGTGGTCCGAGCGGGACTAGAACTCACAGCGGTGAGAGACCCTGGATTTGAAGACTAACGTCTTATCCATTAGGCCACCGCGGCCTCTCAGTTCTTGAAAATGTTTCAAACTACATGTATATGATAAATTATTCTAGGTCTTATTAAGTCTTCATTAATGAAAATGAAAGTATGTAATGTAACCAGAGGAGCTCAATAAGGCAATTATGACACATGTGATGGTGGCGTCATGCTTCATACCTGTTTATCTGGGGGAGGTACATAGATCATACGGTCAATTCTCCCAGGTCTTATCAAGGCATCCTAAATACAAACAAAAGTAGCCAGATGAGGTCAATAAGGTCATTATGACACATGTGATGGTGGCGTCATGCTTCATACCTGTTTATCTGGGGGAGGTACATAGATCATACGGTCAATTCTTCCAGGTCTTATCAAGGCATCATCTAACATGTCTGGACGATTTGTGGCAGCAACAATTATAACATTTCTATTGTCTACTTTATCAACATCAGAGCTCTGAAAAAACAAGTGTCAGAAAATGATAAGTATACATAGGCAAAGATGTCATATAAATTATATATATAAGTATATAAATCAAACATCTTCCAGTCTGCAGATTTTATCTAGATTTGAGAAATATTCTGTTGGGTTCAGTTTGGAAGGTTTTAAAGTTTTACCTAATGTAAAAAGCAACATAAAATTATTTAAGTAGTATCATGTAAAAAGAAAACAAAAAATTAAGCTCTTATGCACAATTTGTCCTGTTTAGTTCAACAGCGGTAGGAATAAGCTTGATAAGAAAAAACATGAATAAAATTTTAATGGGACACAATTTGTAGTTACCTACTCTTCTGGCCCACATTGTGTCAAATCTTGGTAACTGTGCAAACCAAGTTTAGTAAAAATAACTTTTAACAGTGTTAAAATAGTAGGCCAGACAAACTATAACCCATGGACAAATGCACAAACAGACGAACAACAACTTATAATACATGTACATCCATTTCAAGAAATGGGCGATTGAATCCTTGGGTATCAAATTATGTAATGCTACATGTAAACTAAACAATAAATGACTCTTAAACAAGTCCGTAAACATACCACATCTTTGGTATCTCCATTACTATTTTCTAACAACTTCTGATCTTTAACAGCATCTGTTTTGGTATCAAGTCGTATCCCAATACCATCCATCTCGTTCAACAGAGTAGATAGAACTCGTTCTTGTATACTTCTCTGAGAAGATGAGTCTGATCTTTTACCAACAATAGAATCAATTTCATCAAGAAACAAAATAGAGGGTGCACTTGCCCTGGCTCTCTGAAATACCTGAAAATAAAAGAAATTTTCTCATCAAAAAATGTTAGTTTTTGGCCAAAGGTATCATAATAAAGATGTCTCTGGTGGAAATGATTAAACTATCAAAGCATAAAATATATTGTTACCATAGCTTTGTCAATAGTGTGAAAAACTGCATAATAATATAGACATCTTCATTTTTTTTAGCTATATATTTATATTCACACACTCCCTATTTTACAAAAGTAAAATTTTCAAATTTCCTCTAAATTGCAGGACATTTGAAAATGAAATGATTAAAATCAGTCCAAAAAAATAAGGTTACGGTCAGGTATTTTCCATGAGGAAATCATAATTAGTTTTAGCAAATATAAATATAAAGCAGACATTATTTTCAATGTCAACCATTTTCCTCAAGACCTTTGACTGAAGTTCAAGAAAGTATGGTATAAGTCATAATAAGAAATATAACAGTCATGCAAAATCTGAAAAAAAAAAAAATTCTGACATACTGAATAAACCAATACAATTTTGTTTCCTAATAACCCTAAAATTTCAATCAATTTCTCAAATTCACATCAATTATGCACTTACTTCTGTTATCATTCTCTCTGAATCTCCTACAAATGGGGAATACAGCTGAGCACCACTGAGTGACAGGAATGTGGCATGTGAAGACGTAGCTGCTGCTCGGACTAGGGTGGTTTTACAACAACCTGGGGGACCATATAACAATACACCTTTTGGTAATGGAAGTCCCATTCTAGAGAATGCATCTGGATGTTTGATTGGCCATTCAACTGCCTGTAAAAATAGAGAAAATACATGTACTGTAAAATTATTCATGTTGGTAACAAATTACAAATGCAAGAAATATATATAATACATTATTTGATGATTATAAAGATTATACATGTATAACATAATCACACAGAGGTGTTACCTGATAATAGTGAAAAACTCAAAAACATTTTCAAATGTGAATAAAGTGTTTTCATCAATTAAAGTGAGAGATTACTTCTCACTTAAAGACTAAAGTAATAGCATCCTGAAGGCATCTAGCTGTCATTTATCAATTTCAATGCTTGGAGGATCCAAGTGTTACCTATGTAGATAAAATGGAAAGATACTTTTAGAGATGGACAATTTAATAAAACCTGTAGTGCCATATTTAATCATGTAGAAAACAGGTGTAAAAAGTGTAAAGAATTTGTGATTACAAAGTGTTTCAAAACTCTGAATAAAAATTTCAGCTTTTGACTTAGTGATCCTGGAGGCTTTACATATCAAAGAGAAAAGGCCTAACCTGAACAACAATTAGCAGGTGATGGGAAAACTTTCTTATTGAATGTGTTCCAGTAACCCTTAGGCTAAACCCATAATTGTTTTTTTTCCTTTATCAGGTAACACTTCTGTGTAATTATATCATATACCGTAATCTTTATAATAATTAATCAATGTATTACTAATAGAATCTTACACCGGTAACAGGGTAAGACAGAGATATCTCAAACGAGGATGGATATTTTCCTGTCCAGAACGAGCTTTAGCGAGTTCTGGACATTGAAAATATTCATACAAGTTTGAGATATCTCTGTCTTACCCTGTCACTGGTGTAGGATTCTTTTTCTCACACATTTGCAACATAAAACATGATTTGTAAACAAAAAATTGCATCAAATGTTTAGATTTCATGTCATCATCCTTGCCTGCTGAAAACGACGTAATCAAATTTTGTTGATGCTCTCACGTAAAATGATTATGACGTCATCAATTAAGCGTGTGTAAGCGATTGTGATGTTGAAAATATTGTTAGTTGACTTTGGAACTTTTCTCATGTTATTAAGTCCTCCAAACGATAAATCTAGAGCAGGTATAACTACGCGGGAAATTCAGCCTGTAGCCTGTCTCAACCCTAGGGTGAGACAAGGAAATCCCACATGGGTAAAAACGTGGGATTTCCATGTCACAGGTGTGAGAAATGTATATATATTTCTTGTATTTGTAGTTTGTCAGTTAGTAAAAAATGTAAGCTTGAGAAGGAATACTGTGTATTCGAAATATATTGTGCTATGAAAATTGTGTTGTTAGTTTTTACTTTGTTATTTTACAAAAGTAAAATGATTTCACAGCATGTAAAACATGCTTTTATTTATCTGATTTTGGTATACATTTTTATCTGCTGCTGTAAAGTGTAAAACTGCAGAAAATAAACACAAGTAACTCAAACTTATTGTTTTAGAAATTATGATTTCTTATAAGTTTATGAATCATGACAGAAATGCCTTTGTAAGATTGTGTCTTGCAAATGGATTGTGTTCGTTTTTTGTTCTTTTCTTACTTGGCTGTTCTCTATTTTGGTAGCTCAGTAGGGTGCTCGCTCCATAAGTGGGAGGTCAGGGGGTTCAAACCCCAACCGAGATTGATCCAAGACTTGAAAGTGGGAAGTGGCTGTTCTTTCGACAAGTACTCGGCATGCGAAAAGAAAGCAACAGTTCTTTTGGATGGGAACTTAAAATAAATGAGGTCACATGTATGGTAGATATGACACAATAAAGAACCCTGCTGCATGATGCCATTAGCACAACGCACAAGCAAAATTTCTGCACCTTCGCCTATAACTGGTGATCTTTCATTATAAGGTTAATATTCTTGACTGGGACAATAAACACCATTACTCACTTACTCACTCTATTGTGGTGTGGTTGTGTAAGGTGTTGTCAAATGCATGTTTATCACATTTATCTTTTCTTCTGTCATTGGATACAAAATCCTGATGAGATGCAAAATAACATATAAATAACTAATACATTACGTGATTTATGTCAATACCTGTTGTATCTGTAACTTGATGGTATCTAAGCCACCGATATTTGTCCAATAAACTGGTGATAAGTCTACAAGTCCTTCTGCACCTTTCTGTATTGATGGTAATGTGTTGTGTATTGCTGACATAAAATGGCTCATATTTACTGCTTTCAACTCCTTAAAAATACAATAAAATATATAATAGTTTTAAAAAAAAACAAGCAAATTCAGTGAATTAGGATCCCCTATTAGTAGGTTGTTTGTGACTTGCACTTTGTTCAAAGGCCAATAACTTGGCAGGAAAATGAGCAAACCAAATTGTGTTAATGATATGAGCACTTTCTATCAATGGTTTAATATTACTGTGCTAAATTTGAAATTATGTAAAATAATGACTCTATAAGAGGCACATTAAACCTTCCCGCATGTCACTCGCTTGACTATAACAAGAGGCCCAATAGGGCCTGTACTGCTCACCTGGGCCGTTTACAGCACAAAAACACAATAAATACTACATTTAAGGAGCAATAACTCTGAAGTGGATATTTAGATATTTATGAAACTTGCTACTCGCATCTGTGACCTTGACCTTCGAACCAATGACCATAATCTATATACTAAAATGATCATTGCATCAATACCAACAATATTCTAATATACATGCCTATACAAAAAGTTCATAGTTTTCGAGATAATGAACCTTTTCGGTATTGTTTTGCAACCGTGACCTTGACCTTTTGACCCATTACCTTTTTCTATACATCAAAATGATCGATGTATCAATACCTACAACATTCTAATATACATGCCTATACAAAAAGTTCATAGTTTTCAAGATAATGAACCATTTCAGTATTCTTTCGCATCTGTGACCTTGACCTTTGAACCAATGACCTTAATCTATATATCAAAATGATCTTTACATCAATACTAACAATATTCCAATATACATGCCTATACAAAAAGTTTATAGTTTTCGAGATAATGAACCATTTTGGTATTGATTTGCTACTGTGACCTTGACCTTTAGACCCATGACCTTTTTCTATACATCAAAATGATCGTTGTATCAATACCTACAACATTCTAATATACATGCCTATACAAAAAGTTCATAGTTTTCAAGATAATGAACCATTTAAGTTTTCTTTCCCATCTGTGACCTTGACCTTTAAACCAATGACCTTAATCTATATATCAAAATGATCGTTACATCAAAACCAACAACATTCCAATATACATGCCTATACAAAAAGTTTATAGTTTTCGAGATAATTAATGATTTTGGTATTGTTTTGCTACTGTGACCTTGACCTTTTGACCCATGACCTTTTTCTATACATCAAAATGATCGTTGTATCAATACCTACAACATTCTAATATACATGCCTATACAAAAAGTTCATAGTTTTCAAGATAATGAACCATTTCAGTATTCTTTCGCATCTGTGACCTTGACCTTTGAACCAATGACCTTAATCTATATATCAAAATGATCTTTACATCAATACTAACAATATTCCAATATACATGCCTATACAAAAAGTTTATAGTTTTCAAGATAAATAACCATTTTGGTATTGATTTGCTACTGTGACCTTGACCTTTGGACCCATGACCTTTTTGTATACATCAAAATGATCGTTGTATCAATACCTACAACATTCTCATATATATTCTTATATAAAAAGTTTATAGTTTTCGAGATAATAAATAATATTAGAAAAGTAAAAAATTAGGTCATGACCTTCATAATTGACCTTGACACCATTTTGAAGGTAATTACAAGAATATGTCAAAATTGAAAACCCCATGTCATTATCTTGTCATATAGTCAAGTTATAACAATTTAAAAATATTTTACGATTTTTTCAAAATTAAACGCAAAAACGCGTAACCTATTTTTAAACCAAATTTCATGAAATGAACAAAATTAAAGGTTAAGACTATGTAGAATCCAAATATCACATCAGTTTTTGCCTCCAATGAGTGGTTCAACAGAAGATTTTTTTAGGTTTTGTCTATTTTTAGTAACAGTGGCCATCTTGGATATTGGATATTCGATCGCCATGATTTGAACAAACTATAGTTAGACTCTGTCAAGGACCTTCCATGGCAAATTTGGTTTCAGTTGGCCCAGTAGTTTTGGAGGAGAAGATAAAAGTTTACTGACGCGCGCACGGACGCACGCACGGACGCACGCCTCGCCATGCCATAAGCTCACATGGCCTTTGACCAGGTGAGCTAAAAATTGCCAGTCTTGGGTTCAAGCTCTGGTTGTTGCTGTCAAGTATTTTTCTAAAGCCATTTTTCACCTCCTGAAAAAATATACACCTATTTGTCTTGTTAATAGTCCATTGATATTGAATATATTACCTGTACTAAAACTTTAGATTGACAAGCGACGACCTCTGACATGGCCATGTACGCTGCCTGCTGACACACGGAGGCCAGATCTGCACCCACATAACCGTTAGTGATATCTGATAACTTCTCCAGGTCAACATCTGTTGATAATGGAAGTCTTTTACTATGTACCTTTAAAATGCTATGTCTCTGCATTCTTGATGGAACATTAATCATTATCTGGAAAAAAAATTGATTTCAAATTTAAAGTTTTAATAAATCCCTGCTGCAAAACAGAATTACTGTATTTCAACAAATTCAGTGCACAAAGGAAATGCAAGAATAAAGTCGTATTTTCAATCAAACTTACAAAAACATTGTCAAAACTTAATACAAAATATACTGACCTAATAGGAAATAATTTTTTTTCATTCATGAAAAAGTGAACTTAATTCTGTACATAGATCAATTTTTTACCTTTTTACAAAACAACAAATATGACTATGTCAAAATTAACTCTTCTGTACCTTTTTACTTGGAAAAAACTATAATCGTTATGTCATAATTGTTATATTCATGATGATCACGCCTGGAAAAACCCAAACAACAATGACCTACCTAACCCTAAATGCCCTGATGTAACTTTGAATGAGGCCCAATTGGTGTATAAACTTGATCAAATTTCCAACATTTTCGCAAAATGTCTCTATGTACAGAAGAACTGAACAATTATATGTTTAATTAAAAATATAATTTGGTTAGGTCAGTGCATTTTAAATGCATTTTATTGATAGTTTAGTGGAAATATTTTCAATTAAAAGAAATAAATAAATAAAACCATGTGCACTCAATTTATGGAAATACAGTAGGGTACTGCAGAATACTTTGAATTTGGAAGTACATATATCACATTTCCTGTAAAGAACCCCCCCCCCCCCCATGTCATTGCGTGAATATGTAAATTTAAGACCTAAATCAATCTAAATATTAAATTTCATGGTTGATAGGCAATTATCTCCCTTTCCTAAGAAGTCTAATGTCGTTTATATATAACATCCACAGTCATAATCAATTTCCAACATGTTTTAAATATGGACTTTTTATTTTTTATTTTGCAATTCTGGGAACAAAATATTTGGCAAGCAAACTGACAAACAATATTTTCTACAAAAACAAAACCCCCAGATTAATCACTTCTATAATGTATATCATACCAGCAAGTAGATACAAAAATAAAATAACCTCTTTATCAAATCTGCCAGGTCTTCTTAAAGCAGTATCCAGAGCAGCTGGCCGATTTGTCGCAGCAATCACAAACAGATAAGGATATGATCTAAGGCTATCTAAAAACGTGATTATCTGTCCTGTAGTACGCCGTTCTTGGGCGTTATCAGATTTCTTCTTACTGGAACAAACAGAATCAATTTCATCTATAAACAATATACAAAGTCCTTCTTCACTCGCTGTAACAGCTTTCTGAAAAATTCTGTTTAGATTTTCTTCCGTTTCGCCAGGTCTTGATCCAAATATTTCTGGTCCGTTTATTGTTACTAAGAAGGCACAAGTCTGCTTAGCAACATATTTAACCAGTGACGTCTTACCCGTCCCTGGAGGCCCTCGCAGTAAAATCCCTTTTGGAATTGTTAAATTTTTTAATGCACTACCTTTAAATAATTCTGGTATTTTAATGAGGTCTGTTATTTCTTTTCCAATTTCTTCTAATCCCCCTATCGATAATGGTATCATAGCCGTAGTCTGTTCAAATCGTTCACTACTTACTACTTTGCTTATCGTCATTGAAGTGGTCTTGTCAACCATATATGCGTCTGTAGAAAACAATCCTTCACACTTATTTATAACGATCTTGGATATTCCATATACCTTACCTAAGTCTGAATTACTAAAATCCACTACAAAACCATCAGCAACACATGATTTATACAATAAATTCAAACACATTTCTTCAAATTTTGAAGTCCCTTTCATTTTTTCTTTAAATTCCTTAACTAAATTTATATGCGACACAATGAGGCATATTTCAAGATTTCTTGCAATGTTTGTTCTCAAGGGAGATAATTCATTCTCGTTTCTGTTTACTTCCTCTACTAAAGAAGATACCAGAGGAGAAAACATAATGACATTTTCTGCCTGTAAATTGTTATTCAGCCATACTTGACAAATATATTTTTTCTTTTCTATCACAATTAAAATAAAATCACCAACTTTACATTGTAATTTTTCCATATAGCAGGGCCACATACAACATTTCTGAGCTTCAAGTTCATCTGATACAAATACCACACTGTCAAATCTTTTATCACTAATAGATGAATCCATTATTAATCAAATCTGTGAAAAAAAATAATTAAAATTCAAATAAAGTAAAGAAAAGATATTAAAACTAATGATTGCAGTACAAGATAGTAGATACAGGTTTATAAATTCATGACTTTTTATTTTTAAAACTTTGCAGGGGTTCAATATTCCCTGGGTCCAAGGTCCAGGACCTATTGATTTTACATTGAGAACCTTGACATTTAAACTATAAGAGTCTGATGGACCTGTCATTTTTACCATAAAAACACTACATTTCTATTTGACACCATAATTGAATGTGGACCTATCAAAATGATTTTGGGCTTTCAAAACTTAATGTGGGACCTGCCAAAATCAAAGGCAAAAGGTCCTGGGACTTCCATTACAAAACATAATTTTGAACCCCTCCTTTGTGAGTGAAGTAGATTGAGTCAGTGCATTTTATACCCTAGTCAAGACTCAAAGAGTAATTCGTTTACACAAAAGTAGCAGTTCTGTGATAGTGAAAGAACCACAAAATAAAACCCACCAACAACCATTCAGCAAACCGGCAAAATTTCTTTCACTAGGATAGCCCAAATTGGATTGCAGCATATGATTTGACCTAGTGATTCAAATAGGATCACTATAGCAGAGAGGTGACAAACATGAGTCAAGAGGAAAGTTTCGTTCATATTTACTATGTTTTAATCAAATTAAATCTGTTCAAGGCTCAGATAAAAATTTTCTAACAGCTTGGTACAATTAGATAGTGTGTACTCTACAGTTGTTGTATTGTAACTTGGAACTAGAAAAATATGTAATTATATTTTATGTAGATCTAATTCTTATACTGAAAATTTTTTACAATTTAATTAGGCTGAATGATGTCCGACAAATAATATATAATTGACACTTGGCCAATGTACTAAATCCAATTCCATTTGTGACCGGGCTGCTTCAACACTGTCAAGACAAGTTGCCAAGTGCTTTAAGTTTAACTGATGCCTGCAAAGTCTTTTTAGCACTTTATCTGGATGAAATACTCCATAAAGTGATATAATGCAACAAGAAAGGGAAAACTGAAGTGGCCAAACTGGGGGCTCGAACCCAGAACCTTTCCAAAACATGTAATAACAGGGCACTCTACCAACTGAACTACCTGGCCATCTTATAAGCAAAGTTTGCCACATTCCTCTTTTCCTGATTCAACTACCATGAATTGAAATCGAAGCTTTTCATTTCTACAATAACCATTTCATACCCAACTCAGTCCAATTTGTACCATGGAATATGTCCATTTCGTACCATGACTATTTTGTACCCAAATTTTCTATTTCGTACCGCTGTAGTTTAATTCACAATACTACCATTTTGTACCATATTATATAATAATAATGACATTATTTGTTGATCGTATTTAAAAAAGGTTCTTTATTAAAAGGAAATAAAATATTTTAAAAGTATTGCTTATTCAATATTAATATATGAAGATCAGGAAGAAATAGAACATTGATTAGATTCTTAACAAATCATTAGGAAATTCTTAACTCTGATCTTATGCCGGTAGTTCAGCAAAGAACTTTACTATATAGTATGAAAAGTACATTTGAGAGAGAGAGAGAGTGTGTGTGTGTGTGTGTGTGTGTGTGTGTGTTCATTATGATGCCAAATTTATAGTACTTCACTATGGTATGAAATGGTAGCTTTGCAATATTGTAAAAAATGGCTTGACTGTGTAGGGTACAAAATGGTTAAGAATTATGGTACGAAATGGTCATGGTACAAAATGGTATTTGATATGGTACAAAATGGTCATGGTACGAAATGACTATAATTCAATTGAAACTACCAGGTTCCACTCTGGGACTAACCTGTTAGTTGGACACTTATCAGGGTCAGACAAGTCCAAAATTGTGAAAGAAAGGAAGAACAGCAACAGCAAAACCGGGGATTGAACCAGGGACCTTCCCAACATTAGCTGGAGGCACTACCATCTGAACTATTTGGACATTTATTAAGCCCAGTCTGCCATATAATATAGAATTTACAGTGATTTTACGGACATAAGGACCCCATGACTTTGATATCTGAACTAATGCAGTGTTTTGCCACAGAACAGTCATTAGCTATTTTTAAGTCTTGGTCAGACCTGGCCATGTTTTGAACCCAGACCACAAATTACAATATATGGAGTGAGCACTAACCACATTTACAAAATATTTTTTTAGCATATATTTAAATGTAAAAGAAAAGTCTGCTTTTGAATTAGAGGTTGCCAGAAATATAAGACCATGTTGCTTGCCTACAACTGACTATTAAATTTTGCAACGAATAGTTACTATTTGTTTACTCTGCTGCAGAGAAAGGAACAATGCTAATATTTTAAAGATAATGATATGAATGACACAGTTAAAAATCAATTAATCCTTTACTTACATGAGCCGAGTCGTTGCTAACAATCATAATTTCGATCTAATCCATGCATTATAACTCCTTTAATACACCAAAATGTATTTTGGATGGGTGTTTACAATGGTAAAAATTTTGACAAAATGGCTGTGTCTTTCATGTGACATAATGATGA
Source organism: Anadara kagoshimensis (assembly GCA_021292105.1). Classification (NCBI taxonomy): domain Eukaryota; kingdom Metazoa; phylum Mollusca; class Bivalvia; order Arcoida; family Arcidae; genus Anadara; species Anadara kagoshimensis. The sequence goes on from CM037871.1 coordinate 37,833,839, forward strand.
CGGAAGAATTTATTTACGTAGGTTCGCAAGGGATACCATGAAGGTAGCTCAAACGTCGAGTTGAGTTTAAAAGTTTAAATTTACGTCAATTTTTTTCAAAAGTTTGAAAATGGAGAAAGGTACCGTAGTTGACTTCATTACTTGATTAAATCAATTCATCCCAGTTACGCAAAAATCAATCCGTTCATGAGCTGCACTAACCTACGTAAATAGTCAACTTTTTCGTCATTATAGAAATGAAGTTAAATTTTCTTTTTGTTATGGAAGTATGAAATGAAGTTAAATTTTCTTTTTGTTATGGAAGTATGAAAGAATTGGACATTTTACACACTGAATAATTCGCATAGCGAATTATGTTACGTGTGCAATGTCCAATTCTTTCATACTTCCATAACAAAAAGAAAATTTAACTTCATTTCTTATAATTCAATTTATAATTTAAAAAAACAACAACAAATAAGTGTATTTGATAGTTTTACAACTTATGTGTAATGTGTCAACAATGTAAACATTGGGATGTAGGTCAGAAAAGTAGTTCCGGCAATGAAAGTTGGAGAGGAGCCAATTCTGTCATGGAAAATAACACAAAAGATCTTACCAATCAAAATGCATGAAACAAACGAAAATTGAATTATGACTACGTAACATGAGGAACCCCGCCATTTCGTAAAACATATTAGCATTGTAAACACACACCCAGGTTATATTTTGTTGCATAAAATGATATATGAAGCAATGATGAAGCCGAAACAGGAATTTTTAGTAATGAAACGGCTCATGTAAGTAAAAGAATCATTGATTTGTATCCGTCATTTGAAATTTATAAAATATTTTGCAATCTTGCTTTCTCTGAAATAGGCTAAATAAACAGTAGTAGCACGAACTTTGGCAACTCCATAGTATATGGACTTCTGCAATCTTATAGATCCAATTCTAAATTTTAACTAAAACCTGAATTCCTGTTGACGCACAAGTATTATATATTTCAAGTGTTTTTATCACACGACACAAGATTTGTTTAGTAGCATACCACGAACTTTGGTAACACGATTCACGAGGTTACCTGGTTACACGGCTAGGTGTTTTGATTTTTATATTTTTCCCACCAAAAATCAATTGTTCGCTTTAATTATAGTTTCATACTCACTCATATTTGAGAACTGTAAATAAATCTAACTTTTGTGTAATACACACAACATACTACGGTAACTTGCAGCATGGGTATGATCATGAGGCACGAGAAAAAGCTATTTTGGTCGTTTCGATGGCGGGTTTAATTTTTTCCTACATCCGGGACAGCCAATATGGCGCTGTGCATGTTGAAACGATTTGACATTCCAAAATTATGTACTTTTGCACGTCTTTGTGTTGCACGATATGCGGGAGACCTCCTGCCGCTGCACCAAAAAGAAATTAGGTAATAGATTTAGATAAATAATAACAGTAGGTAGTGGTATCCACAAGGAAAAAATCCTACAAAAGTTATATAAATTTGTATCCAGAACAACTTTACAGAATAATTTCCATCTTAAACTGTTTAACCAGACCCAACCCTACCCACTATGACAACTGAACCAAATTATTTTAGATGGAATACTTTAGTCTTGGGACCTTTTTATTGCAATTCTATGTCATAATTTTACGTTGGGGCTTACCTCCCCTTGATCATAATTTTTCTTAAGGGTCATCTAAGTAGGAAAATTAAAGTGAAAAGCGTGAAATAGGGGTATAATTATGAAATTACCTACATAAGTGTGGAGATTTTTAAATAAAAATACAGAAGGAATTGATAATTTAAGAAATTTTAAAATATTTGTCGCATGTTTTTATAAAAATTGTACAAAAATACACGTGTTGGGGAAAATAGCTTACACCTTGTATAACGAATTGATTTTAAAAAATGAAAAGATATTAAGATAGTCAACGTCATAGAGCAGTGCAAAGGGGCCAGAGTTTGTTAAAGAAATACGAGGTTTTTGAAAACTCGACAATTTACGGTTGAGGTTATCTACGATTTATTTTCCTTTAAAAATGCCGTGTACCAGGCGTGATATTTATATTCTAAGGCCACTACTAATCCAAAATACAACAAGTCACTAAAAGTGCACGGTCACACAATACTGCTCTAATTAAATCGAGGTAAATATTGTTTGGTTTCAACAATGTTGAACTATATAAAGCCGAATATGCCTCAGCAATAATCAAGTAATATTCAAACTTAGCTTTTATAATCTTCCCTTGGATCATTGGTAGCCTTAGAATATGAACTATCACGCCTGGTACACGCATTTTTAAAAGGAAAATAATTCGTAGATAACCTCAACCGTAAATTGTCGAGTTTTCAAAAACTTCGTATTTCTTTAACAAACTCTGGCCCCTTTGCACTGCTCTATGACGTTGACTATCTTAATATCTTTTCATTTTTTAAAATCAATTCGTTATACAAGGTGTAAGCTATTTTCCCCAACACGTGTATTTTTGCACAATTTTCTTTAAAAAATGCAACAAATATTTTAAAATTTCTTAAATTATCAATTCCTACTTTATTTTTATTTATAAATCTTTACACTTTTGTAGGTAATTTCATAATTATAACCCTCTTTCACGCTTTTCAACCAAATGGTTTTCACTTGAATTATTTTCCTACTTAAATGACCCTTAATGGACCCAATAACTCTTATGTTGGTCAATCTTCATGATTATCACAAACTGAGAACATACAATATACTGTGTTTTATCATGTGTAAAGGGACTTATGAAATAACATCGGCTGATAGAAATGATGTCATCCTTACATTAATTTTATATTTCTACTACTATGGTTATCCCCTTTGTAGTGCCCTATATGAATGCGAGACATGTGCATTATAAATCTATTGAGTTTTTGGAGGTTTGACTGATGCAAGTAATGGAATACAAACATACCAGTCTGTTTGCATGTAACTATTGATCTATACTTGTCACATTGAAAATCTCTTAAATATTTGCATTTTTTTATTTCTCTTTCGAAGAGTAAACAAACAGTATAAATAATATTCAACTTTTCTTATCCTCTGTCACCAGTGTACTGTGTCCTAAGCATAGGTTGTCCCTGTATAATGGATTACAATACATATCCTCCTTAAGTTGAGGTTATAACTTTAAAAGTCCTAGAAATTCTTAATATGGTTTAGTTGTGGACTAAATCTCAACCTAAAGTAACTGCCGTATGTGGCAGTTTGGGTCATTTTCCCCCTGAAAAATCTAGCAATTCAGGTTTTTAGACATAAATCAACTCTACATATCAACTTCATCAAGTTTTGTTGTGGTTTTTTTTTTTTTTTGCCCGTTTTAACTTGTACTGGTCAGATAACCAAGGCTTCTCATTTCAGCAAATCTCTATAATACTTGTCACCATTCAAAGCTGCAATGGTTTAGTCATTTTAACTTGACACCAATTCCATATTCTTGTGACTTGCCTACCTTATTGCCATGTGCATTTAACAGAACTAGACTTCCATGATGTACAAGTTACCTTTTTTAAAGCTAAACTTTTACAAGCAAAATTCCTTTTACCCTGGTAAGTAAACCAATTCACTATGGGAGAAATTCATTTGCCTTGAGCCACACCCCTTTTTGTCAATCTTCAAAGCGGTACTAAGTTTGTCTTTTAATTTGGATTTCTTATTCTGTTACTCCCCTTACACTACTATATGCTGTGTGCCCTGGCAGATTTCTGAACTTCTATGTATTTCAGCAAGTTACCAATAGCTATTTAGAAAATTTTTTCAAAGTTTTAAAGGATGACAAAGATGTATATATTGGAATATGTTGCAAGATTTGATAAATATATATATGAATTATAAATTATTAAATTTTGTTTCAGGTAAAAAGAAAGTAATAACATTAGATGTAGAGACCAACCCAGAGATATTATGTTCACGATTATGTGGTGGCAATATATATCAGGAAGGAGAAGACCCTGTACTAAAGGAGGATCATGAATATCCAGACTGGTTATGGACATTAAACACAGACAAAAAACCACTGAAACTTTCGGACTATGAACCTGGCTCTGATGAATACTGGAGAAAACTTAAAAAACTCCATTTACAAGCAAATAATAAGGCACAGAAATTGAAGAAAGCAAAGGGTAAAAAGGGAAATCGACAACTATTAAAAATGATGTAAAGAAATAAATTTCAATCATAAATTGGTAGCAGTTCTGTAACAAAACAATCTTGAGATAAAAAGGGGCAGATTAATAGCAGTTGTTTAACAAAAAAAATCTTGAGATAAAAAGGCAAATCGACAGCTGATGAAAAATGGTATAATGGAATGAATTTCAACTGATGAAAACGAAATAAATTTCAACCATAAATTGTTTGCAGTTGTATACCTCAAAATCTTACATTTGGAGATATTGGATTGTGGAATATTTTGTGTAAATGGATGCGTTTCGCCAATAACTGTTGAATAAATTAAGCCAGCCTGAAAGACACAGATGTACATCAAAGTCAGTTTCAAACTCAAGTCAAATCTAACAGTGAATATACACGTATGAGCTAGGCAAGACATCTCATTCTGTGAAATCTTTGTTTATGAAACTTTTTGTTTACAAGTAACAATTATTTCAATTGAGACTATCTGAAAGCCGTGTTATAAAAACTGATGACATTGGGTGTCATTCTGCCGATACATTAATTGGAGTTGTATATAGAGACTAGTTTTGGTTTATAGACGGCGTGTATGCCAGTGTGTAAAAATGATATTTTATATACTGTATGGTTATGAGTGTATTAATGTGTAATAAGTGATAAAAACTTTTAAAAAAGATCTGTGTATATTTGTCTTTAAATTCCTTTTTTATTTCAAATGATGAAAGGAAGATGCTATAGACTATCTTTTCTGTGCAACCTAGAAAATGTTAACATAAAGATGGACAGACAAACAGATTTTTGCATTCTGTGTGTTAAGGAACACTGTGCACATGGTACACATATCATGCTTATGGCCTCAGTAGCCAAGTAGTATAAAGCACATGTCTACAGACCACAGTTCCTCTCACTGTCTAGGTTCAATCTCACTTTAGCACATCTGGTGGGAAAAAGTTTGTCAGTTTGTTTCATGGTTTACTTCAGTTTCCTCAACCACCCTTGAACTGGCTTCAATATAAATTAGAGAATTAAAGTTTGTCAGTTTGCTTGTTTATATTATGGTTTTCTTCAGGTACTCCAGTTTCCTCCACCATCCTAGAACTGATCTCAATATAAATGAAACAATCTTTACCTGGATGTTAAACACCTCTCACTCTCTAGGTTCAATCCCATTTAGGCAGATCCTTGTGGGAAAAAGTTTGTCAGTTTGGTTGTTTGTTCCATGGTTTTCTTCAGGTACTCCAGTTTCCTCCACCATCCTAGAACTGATCTCAATATAAATGAAACAATCTACCTGGATGTTAAACACCTCTCACTGCCTAGATTCAATCCCTTTTTTTATGGTCAGAGGTATGAGAATTATACAATCTTACTCTGGAAACTGTGTAAGATATCTCGGACGAGGATTAATATTTTCCTGCCCAATACAAGCTTTAGCAAGTTGTTGAAAATATTCTATATGAGTTGGAGACACAGGGATGAAACTTCATTATTTTGAGTTAGGGGCCCAGCTCACTTCAGAAAAGAAGTTGTAATAGTAATATATAGCTAAAATATGTAAACATTAAGGGGCCCAGACTGATTTTTAGTAGCCATGGGATACTGGGCCCCTGCTTATCTTCATCCCTTGGACATGTACTGGTATTACACTGATACTGATGTAAGATTCTTTTTCTCACTCACTTGCAACATAAAAACATAAGTTGTAAACAAAGATTTGCATAAAATGTTCTGTTTTAATGCCACAAAATGGTTATGCAATCATCAATTTAGTGTAAGTGATTGGCATTTTGAAAATTGCTGTTTGGGACTGGAGTAATCTCGCCCTAGGGTGAGGCGAGGAAATCTCAAATGGGTAAAAAACAAGAGATTTCCATATGGCACATGTGAGAAATTCAAATCACATATAGACTGAGTCATACTGAGACCACTGATCATTAAACTCCCGACTTTGGATGGACACTGTACCGTGATGAAATGGTGTAATTTTTCCAATACTTTTGTTTAGCATCAAACTATATTTTACAACAAGTGGTGGTCCCTAAAACCAAATGGAATAGCCTTATTTTTTAAACACTGAATGCCCCTTACTTCAACATTACCTTGGCTCAAATAAAATGAATCACAGAAAGCTTTAAACACATAAGAATGTTAATAACTTCAGTTCTTGTTCATATGGGGTTCACTAGTGTACAGAGACCATGGTGGCCTAACGGATAAGATGTTAGTCTACAAATCCAGGGTATCTCACCGCTGTGAGTTCGAGTCCCGCTGAGACCACATGTGGGAAAGTAAATTTTTCTTGCCATTGGCCTTTACTGGTTCACTTGGTATCAGTATAATGGACTGGGGGGTTAGTATGTTTGTCTGCGGCGTACTGACTCGGTGAGTTAGCACCTATAAAGTTGCCCTGAGTGTGTGATAGTACAAGGCAGACCATACAACACACTTGCCCTTCACATGCATACACAAAATTGTTCATAGATTAATTCATAGAGATTAATAAAATGGTTCTCGTCGTGAATAGCTGAAAAATTGCTGATGTGACGTCAAGCAACATTCAACCAACCAACTAGTGTACAGCAGGATCAATAAATGGCAATGTTCAAGAAATTCCTAGAATAATGACTTTTTTTTTTAGGAAAGTTCAACTTAAGTTCTGCAATTCCACTGCCAATGAAAATAGTACATGTAGATCTAGTTCAGCACAAACATTAAAAGGAATGACGTATAGGCAAATAACACTTACCTGTCTGCTTGACCTTTAGTTTAAATATTTATTATGGACCAGTACATTTATGCCTATGAAATACAGGTATTTATTTCATCTACATCATGGGAAACATGCATTGGTCAAGTTTTAACTGTATCTCTCCTATATGATTATCCCTAATGAAAGGTCAATCGGACAGGTCAATGTTGTTTGACTATACTAGTGAACTCTATATGGTGATACCATGAATATCTCCCATTGCATTAGCTATAGACAGCTGAGCTTATGGCATGGCAAAGTATTTGCGTCTGTAAACTTTTATCTGTTCTGAAATGACAGGGGCCAATTGAAACCACATTTGGTGTAGGAGGTCTCTAGGACTAGGTGACATAGGTTAAATTTTGTACCAGGCAAGCCTATATGGCGTTCAAGACAGACACCATTACTGTAAAGAAAAAAGTGGTTTAATTTCTCTGATACAATTGAGCCAGCTTTACTCAATTTAGGCATAGAAGGTTTGTTGACTGATGGCAATTTAAATATATGTCTCGCATGTCTAAAATCAAAGATTTCCCAGGTCAAAATATTTGCCAAAATGAGCTAAAATATCAATAACTTTTACTGTTCAAAATTACTACTGCAACCTAATAGCAGTTTGCAGGTTATCGGAGCATGTTTGTCAGCACAAATGATACATTGACCACATGTAGGAAAGTTAATTTTCCTTGCCGTTGGCCTTTACTGGTTCATCTGCTATCAGTATAATGGACTAGGAGAGTGATACGCTTGTCTGCGGCGTACAGGCCATAAAACACATTCGCACTTCACGTGCATACAAGAACTTGTTCACAACACGAATCCATAAAGATTAATAAAATAATTCTCGTCCTGAATAGCCGAAAAATTGCTAATGTGACGTTAAGCACCATTCAACCAACGAACCAACAAATAATACATTAATGTATATTTGTGTACATCAGTAGTCATGACTAGGTTTCCACAATTTTAAAATTGTAAGAAGTCAAATTTTCAAAACCTGAAAAAAATCTTTTTTAAAGTTTTTTTCCACAAATTTGCTAAAATACAGGTTACTTTTTCAAAGAGATTCTCAAATAAGTAGCCTAACCACTGTGGTAGCTCAGTTGGTAGAGTGCTCGCTCTTTAAGTGGGAGGTTGTGGGTTCGAGCCCAGACTGGGTCTGACCCAAGACTTCAAAGTTGGTAGTGACTGTTCTTTCATCAAGCACCCAGCATTACAAAATGAAAGTCATGTTTTTTTGGATGGGAACTTAAAATAAACAAGGTCCCGTGTCAGGGTGGGCTTGGCATGATAAGGAACCCTGCTATATAATGTCATCAGCGCATTACACAGGCAAAATTTCTGCACCTTCACCTATAGCTGGCAACGTCTCGAATAAAAGTGAAATATTCTTGACTGGGACATTAAACACCATTACTCAAATAAGTAGCCAATGTTAATTTTGGCTGCCAGGAACTGAAACTTAGCCATGGTCCTTTAAAACATATCTCTAAGACAAAGCGATTCTTTTTATATTTAATTTGTTTTTTATATTTCATATTACAAATAAAAATGACAGAGAAACATAAATATATAAAATACACGTAACAGTAAATGTCTATATATTTTCTTATCACGCTTGGTTACTTCCATCTTTATCCTCCTTTTTATCATCAGGTGAATTCTCTGATAAATTCTTGTATATTGTCATTGCCTGAAAAAAAAAAAGAATTTATGAAAAAATCTTTATTTGAAATGCAATAAGTTCACACAAAATTCTCATTGCCTGAAAAAAAAAGAATTTATGAAAAAATCTTTTACTAGTATTTGAAATGCAATAAATTCACACAAAAAATTGTACAACAAATTTATTTTTAAGACATCTGTTTTCCCAAAAACATAATTAGCATACACTAGAGTCCTGGAGATTGCTTTAATTTTGTGAGTAAAATTTGAAAGAATTGCAGTGCCTCAGGTCATGAGAAATGTCATGTCATAACTTCTTGAATATTAGTTTTAATTTAATAGAATTGCAGTGCCACAGGTCATGAGAAATGCCATGTCATAACTTCTTGAATATTAGTTTTAATTTAATAGATTTGCAGTGCCACAGGTCGCGAGAAATGCCATGTCATAACTTCTTGAATGTTAGTTTTGTATATACATGTACATGTATGTATAAAGATTCAGACTGAAAGTCTTTATAAAGCCTGCACCCAGCTTTTCCTACCCAAATTGGGAACTACATGTATTGGGAAAATTATCTGGTTTTTTAAAATAAAGTTTTCTATTTATGAAAATGATTCAGAAGCTCTTTTATTAACCTTTTTTCACATGGTATTTGCTGTTGTGAGAGATAGCTACTAAAATATCAGTACCAGCTGATCTAAATATGGTGCCATTGTCAAAGTAACTAAACAGTGTTTAATACAGGTTTCTTGTTCCCTTGATATTACAGTCAAACCTGTCTATAAAGGCCACCCAAGGAAACCAGAAAAAGTGACCTTCATGAGCAGGTGACCTTTATATACAGGTTCGACAAATAATATGAATAAAGAACAATTTGGATACAATTCTACTGGCCTTTATAAAACAGTGGTCCTTATATAGAGGTGAACTTTAAGCCAGGTTGGACTGTATACTTTTACTTCAGAGAAGGAGACAGACACAATTTAATTCAAGAAAACCAAAACAGGAAAAAAAGTCACACTGGATTGGGAATTTTTTTCTTTTTTGTAAAAATGCTTCATTTTTGCATTGGAAATGTCTCCCAATTTTTGTCAGTATGTATTGGGTAGGAAAATCTCTAAGGTCTACCACCCCATACAGCATGATCAGTACTTGCACAATGTCAATTTCCCATCCACACCATACATAGGCAGAGTATGTGCATTTCTACTGCAAAAATTTAATTATAATTGGAAAGGAGCAGAGTAATAGATTTCGCTTCATATTCAAAATTCTTTCACTTGTATCAAGACAATCAGTTCATAAATTATGGAGGAAAATGAAATGCTCAGAGGAAACCAGCAACCTTCAACAAGTGAACTGAAAAACTACCACACACTAGGATCAGTTCCCAGTGGGATTAGAACCTATGCAGCGAGAGGCAATGCGATTAGTAAATATAATCTTTAGACCACTTGGCCACCAAGGCCCCTAATTATTATTGGACAATAACTGATGAATTAGAACTTGAGCCATCCACAGGACAACAGAATAACCTTAACATTCAGCAATGAAAATCACAAGGGCACATGTACACCTACCCATGAACAGGTATAAAGAGTTCTAAGTCAATCCCAAACACAAGGGTACAAGTACACCTACCCATGAACAGGTATAAAGAGTTCTAAGTCAATCCCAAACACAAAGGTACATGTGCACCTACCCATGAACAGGTATAAAGTGTTCTAAGTCAATCCCAAACACAAGGGCACATGTACACCTTCCCATGAACAGGTATAAAGAGTTCTAAGTCAATCCCAAATACAAGGGCACATGTACACCTACCCATGAACAGGTATAAAGTGTTCTAAGTCAATCCCAAACACAAGGGCACATTTACACCTTCCCATGAACAGGTATAAAGAGTTCTAAGTCAATCCCAAACACAAGGGCACATTTACACCTTCCCATGAACAGGTATAAAGAGTTCTAAGTCAATCCCAAACACAAGGGCACATGTACACCTTCCATGAACAGGTATAAAGAGTTCTAAGTCAATCCCAAACACAAGGGCACATGTACACCTACCCATGAACAGGTATAAAGAGTTCTAAGTCAATCCCAAACACAAGGGCACATGTACACCTACCCATGAACAGGTATAAAGAGTTCTAAGTCAAACCCAAACACAAGGGCACACCTACCCATGAACAGGTATAAGAGTTCTAAGTCAATCCCAAACACAAGGACACATTTACACCTTTCCATGAACAGGTATAAGAGAGTTCTAAGTCAATCCCAAACACAAGGGCACATGTACACCTTCCCATGAACAGGTATAAAGAGTTCTAAGTCAATCCCAAACACAAGGGCACATGTACACCTTCCCATGAACAGGTATAAAGAGTTCTAAGTCAATCCCAAACACAAGGGCACATGTACACCTTCCCATGAACAGGTATAAAGAGTTCTAAGTCAATCCCAAACAGAAGGGCACATGTACACCTTCCCATGAACAGGTATAAAGAGTTCTAAGTCAATCCCAAACACAAGGGCACATGTACACCTTCCCATGAACAGGTATAAAGAGTTCTAAGTCAATCCCAAACACAAGGGCACATGTACACCTTCCCATAAACAGGTATAAAGAGTTCTAAGTCAATCCCAAACACAAGGGCACATGTACACCTTTCCATGAACAGGTATAAAGAGTTCTAAGTCAATCCCAAACACAAGGGCACATTTACACCTTCCCATAAACAGGTATAAATAGTTCTAAGTCAAACCCAAACACAAGGGCACATTTACACCTTCCCATGAACATGTATTAAGAGTTCTAAGTCAATCCCAAACACAAGGGCACATTTACACCTTTCCATGAACAGGTATAAAGAGTTCTAAGTCAATCCCAAACACAGGGGCACATTTACACCTTTCCATGAACAGGTATAAAGAGTTCTAAGTCAATCCCAAACACAAGGGCACATTTACACCTTTCCATGAACAGGTGCAAAGAGTTCTAAGTCAATCCCTTCAAAAACTATAGAGTAGTAGCAGATACAAAGTTATGGGAAGGATAGAAGGCTGACCAACATTACAAAGTTATGGGAAGGATAGAAGGAAGGCTGATCAACATTACAAAGTTATGGGAAGGATAAAAAGAAAGCCGATCAACATTACAAAGTTATGGGAAGGATAGAAGGAAGGCTGATCAACATTACAAAGTTATGGGAAGGATAAAAAGAAAGCTGATCAACATTACAAAGTTATGGGAAGGATAAAAAGAAAGCTGACCAACATTACAAAGTTATGGGAAGGATAAAAGGAAGGCTGATCAACATTACAAAGTTATGGGAAGGATAAAAGGAAGGCTGATCAACATTACAAAGTTATGGGAAGGATAAAAAGAAAGCTGACCAACATTACAAAGTTATGGGAAGGATAGAAGGAAAGCTGAGCAACATTACAAAGTTATGGGAAGGATAGAAGGAAAGCTGACCAACATTACAAAGTTATGGGAAGGATAGAAGGAAACCTGACCAACATTACAAAGTTATGGGAAGGATAGAAGGAAAGCTGACCAACATTACAAAGTTAAGAGAAGGATAGAAGGAAAGCTGACCAACATTACAAAGTTATGGGAAGGATAGAAGGAAAGCTGACCAACATTACAAAGTTATGGGAAGAATAGAAGGAAAGCTGACCAACATTACAAAGTTATTGAAAGGATAGAAGGAAAGCTGATCAACATTACAAAGTTATGGGAAGGATAGCAGGAAAGCTGACCAACATTACAAAGTTATGGGAAGGATAGAAGGAAAGCTGACCAACATTATAAAGTTATGGGTAGGATAGAAGGAAACCTGACCAACATTACAAAGTTATGGGAAGGATAGAAGGAAAGCTGACCAACATTACAAAGTTATGAGAAGGATAGAAGGAAAGCTGATCAACATTACAAAGTTATGGGAAGGATAGCAGGAAAGCTGACCAACATTACAAAGTTATGGGAAGGATAGAAGGAAAGCTGACCAACATTATAAAGTTATGGGTAGGATAGAAGGAAACCTGACCAACATTACAAAGTTATGGGAAGGATAGAAGGAAAAAGCTGACCAACATTACAAAGTTATGAGAAGGATAGAAGGAAAGCTGACCAACATTACAAAGTGATGAGAAGGATAGAAGGAAAGCTGACCAACATTACAAAGTTATGGGAAGGATAGAAGGAAAGCTGACCAACATTACAAAGTTATGGGAAGGATAGAAGGAAAGCTGACCAACATTACAAAGTTATGGGAAGGATAGAAGGAAACCTGACCAACATTACAAAGTTATGGGAAGGATAGAAGGAAACCTGACAAACATTACAAAGTTATGGGAAGGATAGAAGGAAAGCTGACCAACATTACAAAGTTATGGGAAGGATAGAAGGAAAGCTGACCAACATTACAAAGTTATGGGAAGGATAGAAGGAAAGCTGACCAACATTACAAAGTTATGGGAAGGATAGAAGGAAAGCTGACCAACATTACAAAGTTATGGGAAGGATAGAAGGAAAGCTGACCAACATTACAAAGTAATGAGAAGGATAGAAGGAAAGCTGACCAACATTACAAAGTTATGGGAAGGATAGAAGGAAAGCTGACCAACATTACAAAGTTATGGGAAGGATAGAAGGAAAGCTGACCAACATTACAAAGTTATGGGAAGGATAGAAGGAAACCTGACCAACATTACAAAGTTATGGGAAGGAAAGAAGGAAAGCTGACCAACATTACAAAGTTATGGGAAGGATAGAAGGAAAGCTGACCAACATTACAAAGTTATGGGAAGGATAGAAGGAAAGCTGACCAACATTACAAAGTTATGGGAAGGATAGAAGGAAAGCTGACCAACATTTCAAAGTTGCAGGAAGGATGGAAGGAAAGCTGACCAACATTACAAAGTTATGGGAAGGATAAAAAGAAAGCTGACCAACATTACAAAGTTATGGTAAGGAAAGCTGACCAACATTACAAAGTTATGGGAAGCATAGAAGGAAAGCTGACCAACATTACAAAGTTATGGGAAGGATAAAAAGAAAGCTGACCAACATTACAAAGTTATGGGAAGGAAAGCTGACCAACATTACAAAGTTATGGGAAGGATAGAAAGAAAGCTGACCAACATTACAAAGTTATGGGAAGGATAGAAGGAAAGCTGACCAACACTACAAAGTTATGGGAAGGATAGAAGGAAAGCTGAACAACATTACAAAGTTATGGGAAGGAAAGCTGACCAACATTACAAAGTTATGGGAAGGAAAGCTGACCAACATTACAAAGTTATGGGAAGGATAGAAAGAAAGCTGACCACCATTAAGGTCATACAAATACGAGCACAAAACTGAATAGTACAAAGAAATCAACAATTAAATTTTGTAAAGACTTTCTGTTTGTAATGATATGATTAGTTTTAAACATATAATAATTTTATGAATGACAGTATATATATCATCTCCTTCACATTAAATCTTTGATGTGTGGTTTTCTTTTTTTAATTAAGATCTGTTCGTTTCAGATCTTTCTCTCCTATTTGTTTCTATTTTGCCACCAAAAAAGTGACCCCACCTTGTGTATATTCTGGTTATGCTCTGGATATTGTAATCTTCCCAACACTTCTGGTTTTTGAGAATGAGTCATATTGAATATGGCTTCAATCCTCGAGAAACATGTTTAGCTTGGCAGTAAACAGACCTACAGCTTTTCTATCTGTATAATTGGTTGTTTGTGCAACGACAATAACATTTTCATCCAGGGGACCTAAAAATTAGTTCCACTTATCCGAAAATTACATATATTAGAGTTCGAGATAACAAAACTTATTTGGTTACATAAAGAGCAACTAATTCTGAACTTTTTAAAAAAGTTCGACTTATCTGGAAATTCGAGATATCTGTGTTCCAGATAACAGGACCTATTTTGGTTATATAAAGAGCAACTAATTCCAGACATTCTTTTTAAAAAATTGACTGAGATAATGATATTCAACTGTATATGATATATCTACCTGTGCCACCATGCCTGTTACATCTGCAGCATTTGTTGGTATCATAATCGTGTTTCCTGTTTTAGCCAAGTTACCAAACTCTTTCACATACCGCTGTGCTACATCATATGATACAGCGTTATTACCATTCTGAAATAAACAACCACATACATACATGTACAAAAAAGAGGATTATTCTATTATGAGTATGCATGTAGGATAGGGATATCTCACCCTCGGGTTGAATATTTCAGTCAGAGACAAGGCTTAAGATAACAAGTAGAAAGAAAAAAAAACAATGGAATCAAAGGAGGAAGAAGAATCTGTGTACATTTAAGAACTACAACAGTCTCCTGGTGGTTAACACAAACAGTTTATAGTTTCTGGAATTTTTTAACAATCAAAATGGCCACTACGGACAGGTAAATTAATGATCTTGACCGTAAATTGGTGACTGCTGGCTGCATTGGACAGTGACCACTATATAGAAGTTAAATAAAGACCAAAACTGGTTGATTTTATAATAATGGCAGTTATATAAGCAGGTGGCCAAGTTGGACTGTGGATTTATTATGGTTGTTATAGACAGGTTGCAACTGTATACAAGTGACTGCTACCATAAGTTGGACTGTGTATTTATTAAGGTCATTATAGCCAGGTTGCCACTGTATACAAGTGGCCACTACCACAAGTTGGACTGTGTATTTATTAAGGACATTATAGCCAGGTTGCCAGTGTATACAAGTGGCCACTACCACAAGTTGGACTATGTATTTATTAAGATCATTATAGCCAGGTTGCCACTGTATACAAGTGGCCACTACCACAAGTTGGACTGTGTATTTATTAAGGTTGTTATAGACAGGTTGCCACTGTATACAAGTTGGACTTTATATCCTGTGAATTCCTTTTTAATATTACCTTTTCAGATAATGCTTTTGCTACAACTTCAATTGATGCTGCTTTTGCCTTTGCTACAGCTAATAATGCTTCTGCCTCACCTGTAATACAACATGTCATCAATCAAGTCAAAAACAAATATTTATTTAGATGATATTTTGAGAGGAGGCTCATTTGTCTGTTTTCGAAGTCTTGCCCCTAAAAAGTTAACACAACATTTCATTAAGAATATTTTTGGTATCTTTTACATACTTTCACCAATAACCTTTTAAATATACATTGCTCATTAATGTTTTAATACATATGTTTTACTACATGAAACAGCCAAACACTTTAGTTTGTTTCCCCAAAAAACTTAACAATTCTAAATTTGTTTCGTACTCTGGAGGTATGATAAAAGCTCTTTTGCACTTTTTGCAGGCAAGCTGAAAATTGTTCAGTTAAGGTCAGGTTTTCAGTTTACTTGGATGGATTTTATGAACAATATTAAAGGCAAGCATTTCAGAAAAGAATTCAGTTCAGACAGGTTTATAATTTACTCAAATTTGTTTAAAGAATAATATTTAGGATACATGTATGTCCTTAAAAAACTGAGTTTAGACAGTTCTCAGTTTAAAGTGGGGGATGTGACAATTAAGTTGGGTACAATATAAAATATATGGGGCAGATGTATGCCATGTCCTGTAAATTGTTAAGCCAATCAGCATTCACCATACAAAGATCAGACAAAGTTCCTAGTATAAAAGCTGAACACTATTGCTACACATCATAACCTCTGATGAAGGATTAATTATGGTTTAACAGTTTACAGGACACAGCATATATCTACCCCAAACATTGTTTACTGTAAACACATTTATTTTCGAGGTATACTAATTTTGGCTTATTTTGCGATCATTTGTTTTGCGCAAAAATTAATACCGATCAAAAATTATATTATGCCTGTTGTGTTATAGTGCATATTTCAAAAACACAAAAATTTAACTTCGAGGATATGTCAAAATGTCCTATACCGCAAAAATAAATACACACGAAATTAGATACATTTACAGTAAATTGGAGCAACTTAGTAGGTTCCATCCGCTCGATTTATAACTTTCTTCCATTTAGGACAAGTATAGGTTGAGTTGAGTAATGATGTTTAACATCCCAGTCAAGAATATTTCACTTATATCGAGACGTCGCCAGCTATAGGCGAAGGTACAGAAATTTTGCCTGTGCGTAGCGCTGATGGCATTATACAGCAGGGTTCTTTAGCGTGCCAAGCCCACCATGACACAGGACCTCGTTTTTTTTTAAGTTCCCATCTGAAAGAACCGTGACTTTCATTTCGTAATGCCTAGTGCTTGGCGAAAGAACAGTCACTACCCACTTTCAAGTCTTGGGTCAGACCCGGCCGGTGATCGAACCCACGACTTCCCACTTACGGAGCGAGCACTCTACCAATACAAGTATAGGTGATCCAAAAGCTAGTACAATAATTCTATATGGAATAAATGACAGGCTCTCAGTTAGTCAAAACACTCTGTTTTATAAATTATAGGTTTTAAGTTTAGCTCGGGGTTTGGTTTTTGCGATTCATCTATACAGTTGTTCTAGGATATCTTACCAAGAGCTAAATTAATTTGTTCTGCTTTATGTGCCTCTGATTCCAGAATTTTGGCCCTCTTTTTACCCTCTGCGACATTGATATTTGATAATCTTATTCCTGGAAACAATAAATAAAAAATACTCAATCATATAGCAAACATCTAAATATATCACAATTTAAAAAAAAAACAAGATTAATAGAATCTGCCACCTGTTTGTGACCGATACCATATGATCTCAGTCGAGGGTGATGTGATGTAACATATATCCTAATCCAAGCTTTGCCAAGATTGGGATATGTTACATCACATCACCCGAGACTGAGATCAACCCGTATCGGTCACAAACAGGTGACAGATTCTATTTCTCGTACCATTAAAGTGTGTATAACTGTGATACATACAAAACAAAACACATACCCTCATGGGGCCTCTTGCATTCCTTTGGGCACCTAATGCATTGTACATATCAGCCCTTTGAAAATAATCCCATCAACAACTCTTCAAATTTTAAAATATCAATGATTTGTATTCAATGCAAATATAAAACAACTCTGACCATGAAATATTTTGAATAAAAAATAAAATAAAACACATATTTGAATAAGAAATCAAGAAACGCTTTATTTTGATGATGTCAAGCACAATGATCACATACCTCATTCTGATTGTACTATTGTCGCGTGAGGCAGTACCAGACAAACTGGACAAGACAGAAAAATCTAGCACCGGTGTGTGCGTGAGATTTTTCTGTCCGAGGTACGAGAAATGTCAGTTAAGAATAAGGACGGAGCCAATCTGTTTCCTAGTGGGTGAAACAGGGTTTTTACTATACTACACATACTACTTACTAGTGAAGCAAAACATCAAACTAGGTTACAGCCGGACACACCATATAACAGCCATCATTTATTCTTATTATACGTGTATATGCAAAGTTCAAATTTGAGTTAAGTTGAGTTGAGTAATGGTGTTTAACACCCCTGTCAAAAATATTTCACTTATATTAACACAATGCCAGCTATAGGCAAAGGTGCCGTTTTGTCTATGTGTTGTGCTGATGGCAATTTACAGCAGGATTCTTTATCATGCCATGCCTACCATGACAAAAGAACCTCGTTTATTTTAAGTTCCCATCCCAAAGAACCGTTACTTTCATTTCATAATGTGGAGTTCTTGTTGAAAGTCACTATCTGTACCTACTTTCAAGTCTTGGGTCAGACCCGGTCATGGTTCGAAAACACGACTTAGGGAGTGAGCACTCTACCAACTTTCAAATATGAACACATGTACAATGTATATACATACTGAGTATAGATTATGATATACTTAATACAACATAAAACCCTGCTCAATCATTACCCATGCTGACATCAAGGAAAAAAACAGAAAATGACCTCTTGCCACCTGTGTTCAAAGATACTGCAAACTACAAGTTCACGAGAAGGGTTCGAAACTGCGTTGAAATTTGCTACCTATTATTTCTTTCTAATGAAACAAAAGAATAGGTTGACTGTCAATGGCAGAGGTCCGACCTAGACTATAATTCTGACCTACCCTTCCCTTTGACAAAAGTACATGTGAATCATTGGATGCTACCTATCACACAAAAAAATAATTCCTGATCTTTGTTTTTGAATATTTTATTGTCTTCTTCTGGTTTTCCAGATAAAATAATCAGATGAATTTTTTTATTTTCAAATATGGATTTTTGAACTACGATAATCCATGACTGCTCAAGTAATGCTGTTTGGTTGCATTGCTACATCTATAGCAACTGGCCATTTAAATCACACCATTGTTGTCATGCCCTTTCAATTTGCCAAATTTTAATTCTCTGGTCTGACCCAGCCCAGAATCAAACATGGCTTACCTTTAAAAGGTGAGTAGTCTGCCATATAAGCTATTACAAGAGGCCCATGGGCCTGATATGCTCACCTGATAACTAATGGCTAGCCGATAGATTTAAAGAAAACATAAATACTAAACCCCAATGACTTTTTTCTTTACATCATAATACCGTAAATCCTCGCATATAAGACGGGTTTTTTTACCTTAAAATTTATTTTTTGAGATGGGGGGTCGTCTTACAGGACAGGTACACTTCTGGGAGGCTGAAATTCTTGAGAGATTGTCTACATGTGATCGCCAATGCCGCCATCTTTGATTTAGTATATTTCAGTTTCTTAATGGTTAATATATTTTACAGATCACAAACCGAAAAGAAACGGAAATTAAATGCTTTTAAATTATTGTTATTTTGTATTTTTGTTGATTTTTTAATAAAATTAAGTGTTAATAAATAAATTAAAAAGAATAAATAAAATAAACGGTAAGTACAGATATCAAAGAGGTGGTAAAACATTTTATTCTTTTCGTTTTTTCTTTTCACAACAATCTAGAAAATACATGTAACCAAATTTGTCTGCTTTGCATGTAAAGGGCCATTAGTGTTTGGTTGTAAGGAAACCTGTCTTCAACATCTGATTGAGTAAACAAGTCAGCATGTTTTAAAACTTTTATTTAGTTTGTGATAATAACGGAGTACCTGATACATCTTCTACAAATAGGAAAAGTCTATAGGGTTTCTGAGGATGAGTAGTTCTTCCATTTTGGTTTATTTTTACGTTTTTGATTCATTCTTATCAATACACAAATCATTACGGTAATAAATGAAAATCAGACAAAAATTGGTGGAAAATTTACGGTCCGATCGGTAGCTTCAAATACCGTTACAGGTATGGTCTTGACTGAAAATTCTGGTCGTCTTATAGGCGTGGGATAGCCTGAAATCTCCAAAATGACAGGAAAATCCCATCCCCGTCTTACATGCGGAGTAGCCTTATAGTCGAGGATTTACGGTAACCGTTGTATTAATACCTACAACATTCTAATATAAATGCCTATACAAAAAGTTAATAGTTTTTCGAGATTATTAACCATTTCAGTATTGTTTCGCATCTGTGACCTTGACCTTTGAATCCATGACCTTTTTCTAGACATCAAAATGATCGTTGTATCAATACCTACAACATTCTAATATACATGCATATACAAAAAGTTTATAATGTTCGAGATAATTAACAATTTTGGTATTGTTTCGTTACTGTGACCTTGACCTTTGAACCCATGACCATTTTCTTTATATCAAAATGATCATTGTATCAATACCTACAACATTCTAATATACATGCCTATACAAAAAGTTTATAGTTTTCGAGATAATAATTATAATCAGAGGTAAAAAAAATTAGGTCACGACCTTCACAATTGACCTTGACCTCATTTTGAAGATACTAACAAGAAGATGTCAAAACTGAAAACCCCATGTCATTATCTGGTCAAATAGTCAAGTTATAACAATTTGAAGCTATTTTACGATTTTTTCAAAATTAAACGCAAAAATGCGTAACCTATTTTTTTGTCCGAATTTCACAAAATGAACAAACTATAGGCTTAAGACCCTAGAGAAGCCAAATATCACATTAGATTTTTTCTCCAATCAATACTTTCGGAGAAGAAGATTTTTTAATATTTTTGCACCCCTAGGTCACCTTGACCTAGTTATGGTAGCCATGGCAACACCACAAACAAATCTGAATTGCACCGGCCCATATATACTTCTCACCAAGTTTCATTGAAATCAGTCTTGTAGTTTCAGAGGAGATGTCGAAAATAGGTGTTAACGATGCACGCACGCACACACGCACACACATACACACGCTGCGCTATGCCATAAGCTCACATGACCTGTCAGGTGAGCTAAAAATGGGGAGATTTAGTGACCACAAAGAAATTTACCTTCAGATTCTAAAACAGCTGCTCTCTTTTTTCTTTCTGCTTCTACCTGCATCTGCATAGCTTCTTGTACTCGGTCTGGTAACCTCATGTCCCCTAAACATAAAACACATGATTGCAACTATCCCCTATAAACAGTATATTGATCAATTGATTTAAGTTTTACGTCTCAGTCAACAAAATTCACTTATCCTGAGATGTCACCAGCTATAGGTAAGTGCCAGAGATTTTTACCTTTGCAGCGCTCAGGGCAATGTGCAGTGAGGTTTCTTTAACATGCCACACTTGCCATGACACGGCCATCAGTTTTCAAGGTCTTTTCCTAAGGACCCTTTGACTTTGTAAATGCTAAGTGCTTGGCTAAACAACAGACACTACCTGTTTTCAAATCTTGGTCAGACCCCGGCGGGTCCTATAAATAGGATATATTTGACTGCAAACATAAGTTTATATGTATCACTTTAAAGATAGGGAATATTGGCAACAATCCAGAAAATTTCTTTCAAATTAAGGGAAAGGACAGGCCCCAGTGGCTAAGTGGTCTAAAGTTCAATATTACTGATCACAGTGCCTCTCTCTCATTAGGTATAAAGGTTTGAATCCCACTTGGGCACATCAGACTGCACATTGGTAGAAAGACCTGTAAACATAAAACTCTGACAATCATCTTGAGCAGATCCTAGTGTAAAGTAGTTTGGATTGCCAAATTTCGATGGTTTTCTCTTGGCACTTCAGAATCCTTCATCAACCTTAAACTGACCATCTGCATACTAATTTTTAACTTGGGTGTGAAAAACCATAACTTAACTCCACTTCCTTAAACAAGGGCACTATCTTTGAACTTATATAATGCATTACTTACTGATTTCATATCTTAAACATGTGATTCCCCAAACCTCTGCAGCTTTATTTAAAGCATCTGAAAAATGAAAAAAAAAATTTAGTTCTAAATTATGCATTATGATCATGCTCTATGTATATCAATGTATCCCAATATGTGGGTAAGGTCATTTCTACATATATCAATGTATCCCAATATGTGGGTAAGGTCATTTCTACATAATGTTAACAGTGCTCAAAGTGTCTTGAAACTAGATAGCTAAGTGACACTAACTAACATAAAATGGGTCTCAATGCTCCCTAACAACTTTATGTGAATCTCACAAGGGTAATTGAAGTTGTGAAAATAAGCATTAAAATGTCCAAAATTGTGAAAAAGAAAACTCCAAATACCATATATTGGTTTTAAAACTGAAATTTCTAAATTGTGAAAACTGGCAAACTGATTGTGAAAAAACCATAAGATTTTGATGTGAATATGGCAGAATATCGCCCCCCCCCCCAAAATGACTCAGTGAAAGCCATGGGTATCACTCACCTTGTCATAGAGGAACCAACTGAGCTAATGTTACTCAGAGTTTACACAGCCAAGCAGTTACAGAATTTGAAGACTTATCAATAACTAAAAAACTTTTTTCAGGAATGTTATAAAACATATGAGTACCGTCGCGAGAAAAGGTACAAAATAACATTGAACGCAAAACTGCGTAAATGACGTTTGAAATGACGTGTCAGATTCCACCAAGTGATCACTGAGCTCTGACTGTGCGCAGGTGATTGTTTACATTGTACACATATTAAACTTTTGCGTCGAGTTTGATTGAGAGATTAACATTTAATTGATGTAGATGATAGCTATAGAATTTAGTACTCCGAATTTTTTATTTATTTATTTATGGTGTTTCTATTTGACAAAAAGTTTGCAACTTTGACATTCAGGTTTTACCCAGTCTACCACAACCGGTACACCTTCTTCACTTTAAGATTTGCGACACTGACATGTCAGGTCATTAAAATATTTGTAATATAATAAAAATAAATATGTCTAAAGAATTCTGTCGATTTACATTTTTCAAATATTGACTTTTGATAATACTTTTCTTGGTTTAAATAAAAGGATCCTGAAAAAAGCATCGAAAGCAACCGATCTTCAAGTTAATACCTTTATATCACATATGTTTGCTCAGTAAGTGATAAAAATAGAATCTTCACATTATGAAAAGGCAAATTTTCAAAGCTATATCAATGACTAACAGATGTTAAATAATGTTAAAGATATCACTTATTAAATTTGCATCACATCTGGTACATTTTTGCCGATATTTTGTATAGTGTTACGTACGACGATAGATAAAATGTCTTCTACTACGTCCGTAACAAATGTATATATATAAACCAGAATAGGGGTCAAGTACTAGATCGATGATTCAGAGAGAATATTTTTTGTTATCAATGCATTTGTGATAATCTATCGCAATGGTACTTTGAAGATTCGAGTGTCGAACTTATCACCAATAAATTATTACCTCTAATAAAACCCGGGAATGTTGTTTAGTTTTGTTCTGATCCATCAGACATTATTAAGAACTGAAACTGACTGTTAATGACATTACTCAATTTATGGATGTCCTATCGACTCAGGTGCATTTCTTTTTATAAAAGTATAAAATGTCAAAAAAAAGTGTTTTTTAAGTATTTTCCTTGTCAGAGATGATAATTAACTATTTATTATGATATAAATAATTATTGCTAATATTCATGTGATAAATTTTCATAATAATATTGTGTCTGGTCCACACGTCACAAGTTATTGAAACGATTAAGTGCCAGCTCTGAACTTCTAATTAGAAAACTTTGTCTCTACTTCCAGTTATCATGGAGAAGAAGATTGGATTTATTTAATAAATATTAATTATTGTTCTCTGCTATGTTGTTACCATAGCATGTTTATTTTCTGAACAATTGCTATGGCATTTTTGTTATGCTTTGCAAATAATAATAATAATATTAATCATTATTATTATTCAGCACTAGTATCATGAGTATTGCGTACTATGTGAAAACCGTTATTGCCTCGGTAAAAAATATTACCGGCGCCTTTTTCATCATTTACATATATTAAGAGAGAGAGAGAGATTTCAGAAATTGGGCCTTTACATGTACTAACTTGTAACAGATAACTCATTACGGGCAGATTAGCCTGAAGTCTGCTAAACGGTCTGGTGGGTGGCGGTGAACGGGCACTATAAACGGTTAATTCTGGCTATTAACAAGCAGCTCAACCGCACACGTTTATGTATTTTGGCTACTACACACATGAATTTAGCGCATGTTTTCATTGCAAGTGGCTAAGATTTTCCGATGCGAAGTAAATCATCTTATAAATATATGCAAGATTAGTCTTTTCTTCTTTGCCGCGTGCGCTAAATATTATCTCTTAGCATTGTTAATTAATACTGAAAGTGTTTTAACTATGGACACTAGAAATCATTCTGGAACATGTCAGATCGCAGCACTCGTAGTGTGAAAGCGCCTATTTCTTTTTTTAGTACGAGGGGAAGTCAGAAAGTTCATAGAACAGCGTAACACACATTTTCTTTACTTATTTAGACAACACAACATTCCGCCATTTTTAACATATTAAGTTTATTTGTCACAATGTATTTGTGTTATTCTCAAAAGCATTCAAAGTAGGTGACCATCAAGCAATGATAGAAAATCGAAATGTTGAGTTTAGGGCAGTAATAAAGTTCCTTATAGTAAAGGGGTCAAATGCCAAAGAAATTCACCGGTGAATAACCGAGGTGTACGTTGACAATGATCCTGCCTATTCCATAGTGGCAAAATGGTCAGCTGAATTTGAACGTGGGCGCACCTTACTGAAGGATGACCCACGGTCAGGTCGGCCAGCTTATGCTATCACAAAGGAAATTGTCACGTCTGTGGAGACCCTCATCGTGAATGAATCGTTAACTTACACGGGGACTGGTATAAACTGTACGCAGGGAGTGGTATAAACTGTACACGGGGACTGGTATAAACTGTACACAGGCACTGGTATTACCGTACACGGGGACTGGTATAAACTGTACATGGGGACTGGTATAAACTGTACACAGGCACTGGTATTAACTTACACAGGGACTGGTATAAACTGTACATGGGGACTGGTATAAACTGTACACAGGCGCTGGTATTACCTTACACGGGGACTGGTATAAACTGTACATGGGGACTGGTATAAACTGTACACGGGGACTGGTATTACCTTACACGGGGGACTGGTATAAATTGTATACAGGCACTGGTATACACTTACACCGGGACTGGTAACTTGAAAAACTGTACATGGGGACTGGTATAAACTATATACAGGGACTGGTATAAACTGTGCATTGGGATAGCTGGTATAAACTGTACACAGTGACTGATATAAACTGTACACAGGGTGTCAGGGACTGGTATGAATGTGTTGATTTGGTAATACTCAATATGATATGTGTTGGTTGTCTCGATCCCGACTTCGAGAATGTGTAGTTACCATTTGAACTACACCATATTTGGTTAAAAAAGACACCAGCTGTGGGCAGTTTTCGGTTTTTGTTGCCATGGTAACAGAATTTGAGATAATAAGGACGAAATAGTATCAGTCTTCTTATTATTATATTGTTTAGCTAGTACCATAGATCAGTAAATTTGTATTGTTAAAAGTTTTGGATTCAAAGTTATTCTCAACAACAAAAAATAAATAAAAAAATAAAAGCATGTTTGTTTATTAAATGACTAAAATTTTTTTATTTTCAGAGTTCCTATTTTTTGTGAAAACATGGAATTTTTTTAATTATTATTATTATGATGATTTTGCAACATGGTTCATTGATACTTAACTTTGATTTACCTGCAAAATTATGTTCTTCTAGCGTAATAGTCTCAAGATATAAGAAATTCATTTAAAGAAAAAGCTCAAAATTTAGCGAGTTTTCACATGTTATTATGGTAAATGGGGTGTTTATGTTGCCATGGCAACATATTTATATGGATGAAACGTACCTAAAAGGGAAGTATAGTATATGGGTATACCAAACATATATGGGTTGATTTTTACTGCAAACATCCTAAAATTGCATTTAAAATAGGGTACAATTTTCTTGTTTTTTTCTAATTTTCTCTGCCAATTAAAACGCCAGTCTGGAAAAGCGATGATAGAAGTGACGTTATTGTAACGTTATTGTGATCAGCTGTATTAAATGTGAATAGTTATATACTCCTTTTTATATTTATGTGTAAAGAAAATTATTAAGTCTTTAGTATCATTAAAAACGTTTGATTTTCACGAATTTGATGATACTAATATCTCAAAATCGATAAAAAATGTTATTTTGTACCTTTTCTCGCGACGGTACTCATATAAGAAATAAGTAATGGAGTTCACCCGCATATCACATGATCAATACCCTTAACATTTGTGCAGAACATTTTGAAAAATGTTTACGAAAATTTTTTCCAGCATAAAGTAGTTTTTGCAGGAAAATGTGAACTGAAGCAATTCCATCATCATTGAAAATACTTGTTCTGCAGAAACATTATGGGGCATCACATGGTACACTGGCGAGCTCCATTACAGAAATTTTCCAGCGTAACATCATTTTACGGGAAAACCAGAACTGAAGACATTCCATCATCATTGAAAATACTTGTTCTGTAGAAGCATTATGGGTTATCACATGGTACACTGGCGAGCCCCAATTACAGAAATTTTCCGGCGTAATTTAATTTTCAGGGAAATGTGAACTGAAGCGATTCCATCACCATTGAACAAACTTGTTATGCAGAAACATTATGGGTCATCACATGGTACACTGGCAAGCCCCATTACAAATAATATCACATTTTTCCAATTAAATTCTATGTATCAAATTCCCATTAACAAAATACATACATGTATTAATTTTTGATCTACACAATCTGATATTTTTGTCAATTCTGTGTTTAACGATATAGATTTTACAAAGTACACATATAAGATGAATGAATGAATGAATGAATGAATGAATGAATGAATGAATGAATGAATGAATGAATGAATGAATGAATGAATGAATGAATGAATGAATGAATGAATGAATGAATGAATGAATGAATGAATGAATGAATGAATGAACAAACAAACAAATGAATGAATGAACAAACAAACAAATGAATGAGCATACAGATAGATAGACAGAGATGGATGGAAGGAAATGTTCTTATTTTTTGGTCCAAAATTAAGCAGATGAGCAAATGTTGCTTATATCTCACTTTTACATCAAACAAAAAATAAAGCTTTACCTACCGACAATATTAATATTTAAAATTTCTCTCTCTTTAAATACAGTATCTAGGGTAATTTTACCAATTTCTGATCTCATGGTGGTCTGAGCTAACTGTGTTATAGCATATTCAGCATCTTCTACTCCATAACTTGCCTAAAATATACAATAATTACTCATTATGAAATGTGCTGCTGACACCTGTAACTTGGCTAAATTAACATGTGGTTATGAAGAAACATTTGGCATTTTTTAATCAGGAATGTAGTTTGGTTAAATATGAAAATTTAACATAATATTTTTGCTGACAATAGCAGAAAAATACAGTCAAACCTGTCTATAAAGGCCACCTAAGGGAACCAGTAAAATTTGCCTTTATGAGCAGGTGGCCTTTATATACAGGTTCAAATAATATGAATAAAGAACAGTTGGGATACAATTCTGCTGGCCTTTATGAGCAGGTGTCCCTTATATAGAGGTGGCCTTTAAGGCATGAAGAACTGTATCACCAGTGGTGTAATTTATTTTATCACACATGACCAAATTTTCACCACGCACCTGCTGAAAGTATTTTTGCATAATAAAATTTTACCAGTATATCCATTTCATATTTTTACATATGTGACAATTTATCCAATCTGTTAAAATCAAACTTAAATACTGTAAAGGTTGGTAAAATTTTCGCTTATTTCGCGCTAAAGAAATTACCGCAAAATTTTACCCGTGCGAAAATATCTACCATACAGGTTAATATATAGCATATATATTATATACACCCACTTATATTCATTACGCAAAAATTACACCCAAAGCAAAATGCGAGATTTCAGAAATCGCGAAATTTTCACCCCGCGAAATTAATCCCCTTTACAGTACTGTAAACCCTGAAAATTTATAAACAGTTTTATTTTGGTCCAAATTAGACCAATTGATAGGAAAACTGAAGTTCTAAAATAAATTTATTCTCAAATGTTACTGGAAAGGGTAGGTATGGAAAGCAAAATCACATCTTTTTGACCCAATGTGACATAATTAACAAGATTATACTCTGTCTTGCAGAGTCTGTGCAAAGTCTATAGGCTCATCTTACTTCATTGATTGATTGATTGGTGTTTTACATCCCACTGAAGAATATTTCATTTATATCGAGATGTCACAAGATGTAGATGAAGTGACAGAAAGTTTTACCTTTGCAGTACGATCAGGGCAATGTGTAGGGAGGGTCTGCTGTGACATTGGACATCAGTTTTTAAGGTCTCTTCCCAAGATACCCATGAATTTCATTTCTAAATGCCCAGTCATTACCTATTTTCAAGTCTTGGTCAGACCAGGCTGGTGTTTGAACCCATGACCTCCCACATTCAAAGCGAGCACCTTTGACAGTACACAAGTCAATCTTAAAATATGAAGCCAGTCATTACTAAAATATAGTGAATACATGTATCAGGGTTCGTACAGACATTTGGACTCAAAATGTAAGGAATTTTTAGGGTCTTTTCATGGGTCTTTTTTGCAAATTTAAGGCCTTATCAGAGGGACAATATCTCAGTCTATTCTCAATCACTTAATATCAAAATACAGACACCCAACAGGCCAAATTCAAGGGCTTTTTAGGGGCCTCCAGGATAAATTCTGGGATTTTTAGGGTCAGACTTGTTTTTAGGGTTTTTAGGGCAAACCTCAAAATTTAAGGACTTTTCCAGGCCTGTACAGACCCTGTTTATCTTTATGTACAGTAGAAAGAGCAATGTAAAGCACCACACAGACCAGCTAGGACTCAAACCCATAACTTTTAACTTTTGTGGTTGCTGACTTATTGTATTTTGTTTTTTAATCTTACCTTATAAGGATCAAACACTCTTAAGTACAAAACACCATCTAACTGAAGTGTTACATTATCTGGAAAAAATATTATTATCAATTTAGTTACAAATAACAGTTATTTGAAACTGTAATTCATGTGTTGTATGAACACTAGAAGTTAAAAAAAACCACATTTAACTTCAATCTTTAATCTGAAGCTTGAGACAAGACTGATAATGTGTCTAAACTTGTGTCACAATCAAAAGTTATGAATTTCACACATATTTAAATTATATAGCAAGAATCTTTCATTTCATTTACTCATGGTCCACCATTCCATAATTGTGGTAGCCAGTATTTTTAGTTCATTCTACCTCTAACATTAGGTATTAAGACTGTGACAAAATTAGTTGACACAAACCTCTAAACTAGAGGCTCCCAGGAGCCTGTATAGCTCACCTAGGTAGAGTTGTTGCAGAATGAAAATCAACAGATTGTCTAATGTTTAAATAAATGCTTGAAATTTATTACACAATTTTTATTTCTATCACAAAATTTCAATATTATTTCCTTTCAAAACTAAACCATATTTCAAAATTTTGAGACAATACATACCAAATATCATAGACTTTTCATGTATAATACCAGAGAAATTTTCCTTATCCAAAAACTGGTCAATGGACCATGAAATTAAGGTCAAGGACAATAGCCATAAGGCAGTCTGACTGATGTACTATCCAAGATCAAGCTATATACCAAATATCATTGACCTACCATGTGTAGTATTTGAGATTCAGAGAAACTGACCTAATCCAAAAAGTTCAACATAGTCACTGGATGGTTAAGTTTAGGTCAAAGACAAAAGTCATATGGCAGACTGACATGTACTCTCTAAGACTAAGATACATACCAAATATTATTGCAATTGGCCAAGTGGTTTCACATGAGTTGATTTTTAAATGCAGATGTTATTTTAAAATACCAAATGTAAAGACCCAATGACTATTGTGGCCGTGTTTGGTTCCAATTGACTCAGTAGTTTCAGAGAAAAATATGTTTGAATGTATTTTCCCATAGGGTCCAATGTTAAAATATGTTCCCCACTGACGGCCATCTTGGATTTTGTGTGGCCCTCAAAAACACTAATGTTGTAGGGGGCCACCAAAAGACTATTGTGGCCAAGTTTGGTTCCAATTGGCTTAGGGGTTTTAGAGAAAAAGATCTTTGAAATTGTTCCCATAGGGTCCAATGTTAACCTATGTTTCCTATTGGCAGCTATTTTAGATTAGGTGCAGACTTAAAAAAAACACCACCCAAAGACTATTGTGGCCAAGTTTGGTTCCAATTGGCTTAGGGTTTTAGAGAAAAAGATCTTTGAAATTGTTCCCATAGGGTCCAATGTTAACCTATGTTCCCTGTTGGTGGCCATCTTTGATCAGGTGCAGACTTAAAAAAACACCGGTTTCAGAAGGTACCATCTAAGGACTACTATGACCAAGTTTGGTTCCAAATGGCTCAGTAGTTTCAGAGAAAAATATCTTTGAACGTATTTTCCCATAAGGTCCAATGTTAAAATATGTTTTCCACGCTGGTGGCCATCTTGGATTTGGTGCAGCCCTCAAAAACCCCTAAGTTGAATGGGGCCATTCAAAGACTATTGTGGCCAAGTTTGGTTCCCATTGGCTAAAGGGTTTTAGAGAAAAAGATCTTTGATATTGTTCCCATAGGGTCCAATGTTAACCTATGTGTCCCGCTGCCACCATCTTGGATTAGGTGCAGACTTAAAAAAAATTACTGGTTTCAGAAGGCACCATCTAAGGACTACTGTGGCCAAGTTTGGTTCCAAATGGCTCAGTAGTTTCAGAGAAAAATATCTTTGAACGTATTTTCCCATAAGGTCCAATGTTAAAATATGTTCTCCGCTGGTGGCCATCTTGGATTTGGTGTGGCCCTCAAAAACCAAAATGTTGTAGGGGGACATCCAAAAACTATTGTGGCCAAGTTTGGTTCCTATTGGTTAAAGGGTTTTAGAGAAAAAGATCTTTGATATTGTTCCCATAGGGTCCAATGTTAACCTATGTCCCCCGCTGGCCGCCATCTTGGATTAGTGGAGACTTAAAAAAACACCGGTTTCAGAAGGTACCATCTAAGGACTACTATGACCAAGTTTGGTTCCAAATGGCTCAGTAGTTTCAGAGAAAAATATCTTTGAACATATTTTCCCATAGGGTCCAATGTTAATCTATGGTCCCCGCTGGCGGCCATCTTGGATTAGGTGCGGACATGTTGGACAAAATTTTTAAAGTAGACCACCCAAGGACTGTTGTGACAAAGTTTGGTTGCAAATGGCCCAGCGGTTTCTGAGGAGTTGATCTTTAACGACGGACGGACGACTACAACGACGACTACAACGGATGCAAAGTGATGGCAAAAGCTCACATGGCCTTTTAGGCCAGGTGAGCTAAAAAGCTCTATAGTGTATACAATTATATGTTCTAACAAAAGGCTTGCAGGAGCTTGTAATGCTCACCTGGCACCCAATGCACGATGGGCAGGAAAATGACGGCCAACACTCAGAACAATATTTTGTCATTGACATTTAACTGAATATGGTATATTCCCATGTAACCATACTTTGTTGAAATCCCAGTAACTTGAAAATTTGGCGAGAAAATGGCGGCCATCTTGAAAACGGCCACACATAAAAATTTCTTCATTGTCATTCATTTCAGCATACCATGTTTCTCATGTAAACCATATTTTGTTAAAATTCAATCAACTTGAAAATTTGTGGGAAAATAGCTGCCAACTTGAAAATGGTAGCTTGGAAAAAAATTCCTCATTGGCTTTCAGCTTGGCATATCATTTTCACCTTTCAATCTCATCTCTTGTTTTGAGCAATACTTAATGGAAAATTTTACAAAATCTGCTTTTTGACCCCTGAGTGTGTTTTATTTTTAGTATCAGCCACAACGTTTTAGTTTGATCACTCCAAAATGAAGACTCTTTGTAGCCAACATGTCATAGATCATTGCAACTAAGATTCAAGCAAATCTGTTTAGGGGTTTACGAGAAGAAGAGTTTTGACAACTGACAGAAAGGCATGACAAAAGCTCACATGGCCTATTGCCATGTGAGTTGGTAGGTTGG
Source organism: Anadara kagoshimensis (assembly GCA_021292105.1). Taxonomy (NCBI): domain Eukaryota; kingdom Metazoa; phylum Mollusca; class Bivalvia; order Arcoida; family Arcidae; genus Anadara; species Anadara kagoshimensis. Next base: position 37,865,793 of record CM037871.1, read on the forward strand.
TTGAATGTTGCTTAACGTTGCATCAGCAATTTTTCAGCCATTCGTGACAAGAATTATTTTATTAATCTGTATGGATTAATCTATGAACAATTTCATGTATGCATGTGCAGTCTAGTGTTTTGTATGGTATGTCTTGTATTAGCACACACTCAGGCTTTAAGGTGCTAGCTCACCGCAGTGCTTCAGATTGTTTTTGCAGATAGTGGGCCACAAGGGCCCACCAGGTCCAATAACAAGGGGTCATTTCTTGTTATAGTGGGTCATGTTTTGCCACATAATTAAATGTTATGCCACGACCACGTGACTGAAAGTGAAAGTCGGCACTTGACATCTTCATATAATGCACCAAAAGCGATCTTGTCATCTGCTAATTTATACTTTGTTAACCTTTACGATATATTTTAAACTCTTTCAACTCGATGATTCATTTTATGTGCATCTACTTCTCTGCGCTTTGTGTTGTTTTAAAAAATGTGAATAGAGTCGTCTGCATTTCATAGCCATGGTTGCCGCTAGCATATTAAATGAACGACAACGTCCGAGGTCATAAAAAGTTTTATTACGAGTTCTCCCCCTTTGAATATTAATATTCTCCCCCTTTGAATATTAATGTTAATAACCGACGCATAGAGCGAAGAGAAGGGGCTTGTCGGGAGTCCTGTCTACATGCTGATTATGAGATAAACAAAGATGCTAGAGATTTTCCGATAGAAAACGAAAACAGAAAGTCAAATCGGAAAACCGCATGGAATCTAATATGTAGTTTTGGTAAGAAATTATTAACGATCAATTTGGCTAAGAAAAACCATGCGCCACGTGGACCCATTAGAAGAAAATGTTATGCGCCATTTTTTAAAATAATGCGGGATTGGCGCGGGCGCACCGACAATCTGAAGCACTGTCACCGGGTCAGTACCCCCCCCCCCCCTCAACACCCCCAACACCCCCCCCAGTCGTTTATACTAATACCAGGTGAATAAGGCCAATGGCAAGGACGTCTTATCCATTAGGTCACTGTGGCCTCTATGGCCAGGTGAGCTAATGGAAGTTAAACACTAACTTTTTATATACATACCTATTGAAATGGCTGCTTGCTGAGGTATATCAATGGCTATTTCTTTTAAACTTTGTACATAACTAATTCTATCTATTACAGGCATCAATACATTTAAGCCCTGAAATTAAATCAAAGAAATATAAGTAATGACCATAAAATTTAGTAGCCTTCTATATTAAATTATGAGGCTTTTTGATACATGTACATGGAATAGTGGAGATAGGTGGACCAACTTAGCTGAAAATAGTTTTAGGGTTTTTACCATATATTGAGCAGCAATGATTCATCCTTACATTGATAAATCTCAATTTTATAATTTTAGATACACATATCAATCGATATGTAAAGAGAAAAATCAATACAAAACAGTTCAAATGACAATCCGCTTCTTCTGGGTTATTATCATTTCCTGAGGAAGTTTAATTATGGCCACGCATCTGTAAACAACATGAGGGCTGTCACAGACAATTCACATGTTGGAATATTTACACCAGCAAAATTTATATCAAATGTGTGATCTCACTCTGGGTATCCAATTTATGAATAAAATGGACGAAGATAATAGACAAAGCAGCTTGTAAAATTTGTTCAGTGTCTATAAAATATATAGGAAATGCCAAAAATATAAAAACACACCTCATTAGTGATCATCTGACAGCAACGTGAAATAAACTTGAGAAATTAACTTTATTAATGATAAAATAGAAATGAAATCCCTTGTTACAGCAAAACCAAACAAATTTTAAATGAAATTAATTGATATGGCTATAATACAATAATACTAATATGATGTTGGCTAGTGCATTATCCATTACAAAACCCATTGGCGTTTATATTGCTTGTGACCTGAGACCACTGTCTATGGTGGAAAATGCAGAATTCACACTTATTGTGGTTGTAGTTTATTCTAGGGTAAAGTATTTTTGTAGGACCATAAGCAATACAAAAGTGCATTTCTATCAGCCTTATTGGCAATCCACTATGGTGAAGTTTTCAAGAGATGCTGGTAACATAATTGCTCTGAATGTATTGCAAAAGTAAACAATTATGCCACTAGACTTATACCTGGTAATGTCTTGATATAAGCTAAATATTATTGACTGACACATAAAAAACTCCATTCAATTATTTTGTACTTCTGATATACAAGCTGTAAAAAAATAGGTAAAAAAAAAATCAAAACTTACAGCTGTAAGTGTTTTGTAAAATTTACCAAATCTCTCAACTACCCAGGCTTCTTGTTGTGGTACAAATACTATAACCGTGTTCATCTTAGCCTGATGAATAACTCTTAACTGTTGTTGTTGTTGTCGCTGTAGTGTAGTTTGTAAAAGTTTCTACAATAAAAAATAAAACATTACATTTAGCTCTGTTTGAGTATTTAAAATTACTAGTACATGTATGTGTTCATTAATACATGAGAGAGGTAGGTCATAGGCTCAAACCCCACAGCCTAGTCATACATAAGGTTTTAAAATATGAGATGCTGTTTCCTCGCTTGGCACTCTGTATAAACAGGACAGATTATCCACTGGTACAGGATAATGTGACCGGGGGGAGTGTTATTTACAATCATTATAAATATGAGTACTTTTACTTGTTACAAATTAAGATACTGTCATATATGAAGTGTTTAACCTTCCTAAGTGTAATAATATGTTGGTTAACATATAACTAAAACAATGACATAGATTTAGCATGTACTCTGACTAAGGAGAGGACTTATATAGGCAATGCTTGCTGTCGAATCCTTTTCAAAAAAATATTTGAATAAAACATTGCTTAAATTAAATTAATTTATGAAACTTGACACACAGTCATCTGGCTGTACAATGGTGGGCACATGGTAAACCGTAAACCAAAGTACACATAACGCCAATACATCAATGATGACGACAAGTTGATGTTACAATAAGTGTGTATAAAGGTAGATAACTCTTACAATAATACAACACTAAGCACTTTACCTCACTTCCATGGTGGAAGTGATTTGCCAGATTTCAAAGTTCACACTTAGTTTATGGAATTGTAATTTGAACTGGTATGCATATTTGTTTTTTATATTTTACCACGATGCTTGAGTAACTTTCAATTTTTATATATACCAGTCCTTTCTTACTATGATATAAGTAAACTGTCAGTAGTCAGTGAGGGCACAAGTAGTCACTGTCTTAGAGCTGCACTTTTCAAGTTGCATGGTGAGGATTTGAAACCTGTCACATTTTGTTCAAGGAAATGGAATGAATCAGAAGTAAAGTATGCCCAGATAGAAAAGGAATACCTGGCATCAGTCTTTGTTTCTAAAAAAATTGATATGTCTGGACAGTTTCTGAATCTTAACCTACTACAAGCTGTTAGCACTATTGATTAAAACACAAGATCTAGATCGGACATCATTGAGATGCCAACGTCTTCTAATGCAACTCTGCAGATTCAATTGCAAAGAAGAACATATCGCAGGATACTCTTTCGCAAAGTCCGCTAAGTTGCGTAAATGTAAAAAGTCGGAACCAGTGGATGTGTACATTCATTCAGTTGAGAAAAATAAGCCTGCTACCACCCAAAACTTGATGCCATTAGAAGTGACAGCTGAGGATCCTACCTACCTACCTAGTCCTTTTTATGCCCGGGCACATAGGGCAAGGACTAGAGTTTTCCACCTGTCTCTGTCTTGTGCCATCTCCTCTAGTTCTCCCCAAGGTAATTGATGTTCTTTTATTTCTTTCTCCACAGTTCTCCTCCAGGTATTTTTGGGTCTGCCTTGCTTCCTTTTTCCTTCAGGCATCCATTTGAGAGCAACTCTAGTGGTATTATTAATTGGTTTTCTCAGCACATGGCCTATCCATCGCCATCTTGATCTTGTCAGGATTGTTCTCAAATCATCTGTGTTTGCTTTTTTATTGAGTTCCACATTAGTGATCTTAGCTGGCCAGTAAATCCTCATGATCTTTCTGAGGCATCTGTTGTGAAAGCTGGAAAGTTTGTTGGTATCTTTTTCGGTCATTCTTCAGCATTCGACGCCATATAATAGGACTAATAAAACCAGCTGTTGTAAAGTCTTAGTTTTGTCTTTCTGCTTATGCAATTTGTTTTCCAGATGTTTTTAAGCTTTATGAAAGCACCTCTACCTTTACTTAGTCTAGCTTTTATGTCTTTATCTGCACCCCCATCAGATGTTACTATACTTCCAAGATAGGTGAAAGAGGCTGTGTTGTTTAGGGTGTTTTCATCTAGTTGAATCTGTGCTGGTTGTTTGGCATTCAAAGACATAACTTGTTTTGTCTTTAAATACCAAACAACCGTTCAAATAATCATCATGATAAAATCTGGATTGCCAAATTGCTGCCAATCTGTACTGAATAGTATTCGAGAAAACTACATGTTTTGTAATGATTTCTTAGTTGTGAATGGACTTACATGTATATTGTAACAGGATTGAAACACTTATTCCAAAATCATTGTGTACTGAAACGTTGAACACGGTCCACAAAGGTCATTTTGGTCTAACTAAATGTCAAGAACAATCAAAATGTGTTTGGTGGCCTGGGATTAGCCAAGATATTAAGGCCACAGTTCAAGCATGTAAATTCAATAATTTTATTACATGTACCGGTAATAATTAATTGTCCATAGAACTCTAATGAAAACCTACAGGTATCAACTAAAAGTCATACCATCAAGGTGTTGGTTCTTTTTTAAATTTTTTTACATATTCATATCTATATTGAGGCAACAAGTGAATGGGTTTTGCTAAGCTTGAAAGGGGAGTTGTTGTGATATGGCCAGCTGTGTTGTTTAGTGTATGATGTGACGTATGCTGTTAGTCAAGCCTGTCGGAAAAAGTTCCATTTGTACCCTCCACTAAAATTTTAATTTCGACTAAAAATGACAGAATCAAGCAATTTTGAACACTTCTGTGGAATTTTTTTTTTTTTTCAAAAATTTAAAATAGAATTTAATAGGTGGTGGTGGGGGGGGGGGGGGGGGGGGGGGGGGGGGGGGGGGGGGCATGTCAATGTTGATGAAGTGAACAGGACACAAGGTTGTATAGTTAAGATGGCTTTGTTGTTTATTTAACATATGGAATGGTAAGTACCTCCTGTTTAGCTATCTATACATCCCCCACGTGTGAATTCAAGAATGAGAATGAAAAGAATATCAAATATATCCAGGGTAATTTTGAATACAGCGCTGATCATGCTTATCTACAATATTGTGTTGTTGGCCATAAACCTAAATTTTGAGGACCTTCAGATATGCCTGGGTTAAGAATATCGTTGGATCAACAATTGATTTGTAAGCATAAGCTTGCGTCATTGTATAAAGTTCCTTAGTCCGACTAATCAGCCCACTAAACCCCCATTTTAATTTTTTGACTTTTTGGGGGTTTGAGACATCAGAAAACCTGGTATTTCTACCGATATTGATGGATTTTAATTAAAAGTTAAGCATGGATCGGTAGAATAATGTTTTAGGAAGTGTTCCGTGTTGTCAGCAAGGGCAAGGTAAGGAAATACTGGAAGTAATCGACGCATGTTTTCGTTTCTGCCGTTTTCGCCAGAAATTTCAAGAATTCAATAATGGAAGCTGTCAGACCACAAACCCCAAAAGTAAAAAAATTAAAATGGGGGTTTAGTGGGCTGATAAGTCGGACTAAAAGTTCCTGTAATGGCAACAAGCTCTTCCAAAGCATATTATGTGAAACAAATACAGCATAAGCAGACATATTGCTGCATAGAAAAGCAAAGTAATGACAATAAAAAATTGAAGTCATCACATTTTTTTCATACATCTTCAAATTTAGTTTTTCCTGGACTAGAAGATGGTTGTATCAACCAGGTCTGGGATCTGCCCGAAACGGGGGATCCCCCGATCGGGGGACAATCAAAGGGAAGTAATTCTTGTGGGCGTACACGCGAGTACACAGAAGAGTTCCGATGATTGCGAGTAATACTACCTTATGTAAACATCCGGTAGATCGTACATAGATACTCGCGGTTGTCAATATAAAGCTTTGTAAATCCTACAGGCAACAGGTGATAATGGCAGACATATCAGCAGTGTTTTCCAATGATGGCATGAAAGATTCAATAAAAGAACAATTGAATGAAGATTTTTAAAAATAATACACTATTTTATCTTGTTTTTCGATCAGAGGACGACATTCATTTTGTCAGTTTTCTTCCTTTTATTTTTTGGTGTAAATGCTGAATAATTAGAAGAATTTTTGTATATAGTATAGAGTTCGGAATTTTAAGCAAGTCACTACAAAGCCAATTTGATGATAAAATCAATCGCAATAGTTAATACCGATTTTGTTCATTATTATTATTTTTTAGTTATTAGTAAATATGATTACTTTGATTGAAATAAAGAACAGGAGGCTAAATGACAAATCTTCTTCAGTTTAGAATAATAATGTTGGAACTAAAAGCAGGATATAGATTTACCCTACACTTCCGACATTCCGATATATAGTTACATATACACGGGAAAAACTGAAAAATCAAATTGCCACTAAAAGCTTAGTTAGTATATTGTGGCATTGGATTGAGAATTGAAATATATACTATTATTAGCTACATATTCACAAGCTTTTCACCTGACTTTACAACAGAATACAAGTTCTGACGCAACCTGGACATTTTATCCTGAACAATTACAGGTTATTTCATGATTTCATGAAAGAACGTGTAGATTGGTCAAAATTCTTTAAAAAAAAACGTTTTGGTATTTAATGGGTGGGGGTGGGGGGGGGGGAGACGAAATTCAGACAGAAAATGAAAAAAAAAAAATCTTCAAAGAGTTGATTATCACGCATCTGAACTAGGTATGAAACGGTCCTTTTAGCATTTCTATACCCGTAACTACGATGTATTTTAACTGGAACGTTTATAACCGGAAGTGCATTTTTAAGAGCTTATAATTTTTTTTCCGCACGACAGATTTTTTTTCCGCACGACAGATCTTTAGAAATTTAAGTTTACTGTAACTGTTCAAAATTTTAAGTCCCCCTACTTAGAAATGAATCCCCGCGGCCCTTTTTTATAAAAGGTCATCAATTTTACTCGATTTTAAGCCAGTTTCTAGGCAAACAAATGAAATGCGCATGCGCGATGTTATAGTCATAAAAATGCTTAGACGCTTTATCCCCCGATCAGGCGATTTCGATTTATCCCCTGTTTCGGGCGGATCCCAGACCTGTCAACAGATTTAATCAGTCCTAGCTGTCATGATTGATTTGAAATTAAAATACAAGATTTAGTGTATATGTTGCCCCCAGATACACCAAATAGAAAGAATTAGCTAAACTGTAGTTTGCAGACTGTTCTATAGATTGTGTGTCTCTGTAAGTCCCTTAGAGAGCTATACAACCTTGGTTGCATAACCTTATGGCATAATTTGTTATTATTAAATAAAACCTGTGTGTTACATCAGAAACAGTTCAGGAAATAGTAACCTATAGTAAATTTATAAAATAAATCAACAAATACCTGACATTGTCTTAAAATCCCTGGTCTGATTGTTCTGAACATTTTAACTGTAGTTATCCCTCAAGAGCCAAACTGCCTCAGTGCCTGTTTTACTTCCACATGTGTTTTTACAGAATAAGTTATTGGTCGGTTCTGATTGGATAAAACATAAGGGAATCCCCTTGGCTGGCTAGGAATCCCCCGGAAATAGAACATATTTTGGCTAGCAACAATACATCAATGAATGCTCCCTTTGCGATCAGTAAAACGTTTGAGAATAAGGTCGAAACTGCATGTATCAAGTATCAGCAATTTAACCAAGACTTGTTTCACGCTGAACTTGCCCCTACACATCTTTTGTAATTTGTAAACTTATTTTAACTAGTAGGGGCATCACATTATGGAAGAAAGATCAAAACGTTATGAGAAAATTGAATTCTTAGGAGAAGGACAGGTAAACAAATGATTAACGATGCCAGAAACGTGTTGAATTGTTTCTACCTAGTTCATGTCTCTTCAGTCTCTGGCGGGTACAAGTCGCTGAGCAATGTTTTAGTCAGCAATAGAAATTATTGAAACATATCACAGCGAATGTTCTCCGTACCTTCCTGATTCTGTTTCAGTTACCAATATCTGAGCTATATTTGAAGATAAAATCGAAACATTCGAACATGATTCGTTGGTTGACACATACCAAAATTAAAAAAAAAGATAGGAACATGATTTTTCTACCAAAACAATGGATGAACCAACTGGCTATGAAACTTATCATAATGGAACAGATATCATAGAACAAGAAATATGATTGTTTACCCTATGGCAGTTTGATTGGTTGATTGAATGGGGTGTTACGTGCCAGTCAAGAAAATTTTACTTATATTGAGACATCCCAAGCTACAGGTGAAGTAGCAGAATTTTTTCCTTTGCAATGCACACCATTCAGTGTGTAGGAAGGTTTTTTAAGGTGCCATGATATAGGACATAAGTTTTTAAGGTATCTCCAGAAGAACCACATCGCTTTCATTTCTGAATGCCTGGTGCTTGGCGCAAAAGAACAGTCACTACCTATTTTTAATTCATGGTCAGGGTTTGAACCCACGACTTCCTACATATGAAACCAACATTCTACCAACTGAGCTTCCATAGTGGCCTAGCTATGAAAGATAAAGCTTCCCATTTACAACATTTTATCATACATCACAGAAAAATGATGTAATGTCTGATCAGAAATGTAGAGTCTACAGTATAAGCTTTATGCAGTACTGTAAGCATCCTCTGTAGTGGCCACAACAGTTAAAATGTTAACTAAAGTGTGTGGAAAGCATTTGTTATAGTTATGTTTCGTATATTTCAGTATGCCACAGTTATAAAGCTAAAGTAAAGACACCCAAACAGCGAATATAGTAGCAGTGAAAAAGGTAACATCTCTCTCTCTCTCTCTCTGCATCCTTGTAAACTGCCTGTTATCTCCTTGGCAACTATGTATATTTGTAACCTGTGCCACGCATGTAGTCATTGTTTTATATTATAAATGCCTATAATTTTAAAAAGATTCAGGTCAGGGAGCAAGGCTCTACGATTGCAAATTTTTTCACTAGCCTCCTAACACAAGATGTTTACTAGCCAGGGCAAAAATGTTATTCGCCACATATTTGTTTTATAAATACAATTTAACTAGGATTCAATTAGACTGGAAAGATTTCCCATTATTGCTTAATTTTGAAGATGCAGGTACAGCAGATGGGCCCAATGTTTTAAAAAATATTTTTCATTCAATTGTATCAAACACAAACATCGCAGTGCATGTCCAAAAGCAAAGTAAAAACTTTGAAAAACGGCAAATTAAGTTAAAAACACATGAACTTAAATCAAGAGGTGTGAGGCGAGTCGCTCCAAGAATGTAAGCATTTCCTGTCTAGCTAGATACATCTGCCTCATGTAGAATTTAACAGGATATCTTTTAAACATATTTTTGCCGGTTTAAAACTGTTTTCCAGGCTAACTTGGGACCCGGCTTTCCGTCTTCGCTTTAGAGGATTACGTTTGTTTTTCCATAGAGTGATCACTGGCACCGAGTCTTAGACGAGATCGTTTCTTCCTGGTCATTGATAACATTAGAATTCTCGAAGCTTCTGGTTTTTTATTCATACTTGTGGCTTGAAAAATAAATATAGTTGCCGATTTTGTTTATGACTCATAGCGATGAAATTGACACTTGAAAGCGTGATCACATAAACGCTTAACAACTTAACATATTGGAGCTATATGATTTAAAGTGCTTTAAAGATTTTGCTTGATGAGAGTAATTTCGTTGTCGAAAACGGAAAGGAAAAATCCGGATGTGATTTTCTACTTCATACTCGCACATGGGCGAGTGGATTTGACATATCCACTCGTATTTACAAATAATTACTCACAAATGCGAGTGTTTAACTCGCATTGTAGAGCCCTGGGGAGTTGGAGGACCATGATCCTTCAGCAACCCATGACACCCACTAGTTTATTGGTGACCAATGCCATGCAAGAAATCATTATTTAATAATATATTATAATCACTTAAAAGGTCTATGACATAATTCTTGGTCTCTTAGCAACAATGTAAAATTGTAAAACTTTAATCCCTTTTTATGATATTGCTGCCTTTATCAGTTTTTAATTTCCCTTCAAATTTGAATTTATTAAGAGTCAGTTGCATCAGTTACAAAAAATACACCTTATATCAGGCCTGGTGATCTACAGTCCCCTTAAGTTATCGATTCTAAATGATTTTGCCATTACTTTTATTTTCAATTTTATAGATAAAAGTAGGGTCAAGAGAAGAAGCAGCAATGGGAATAGATAGAACAGCCCTCAGAGAAATCAAGCTGTTACAAGAATTATGTCACCCCAATATTATTGGTGTAAGTACAACATGAAGTTGATAAAGAATTAAACTACTTAATTGTCCTGTAAAGTGATTGTGTACACTTATTGATTGGTTTATTTAGGACTGTCATTGATAGATAGATATACATTGTATTATCAATAAAAGCCATTGCTACGTTATATCAATACATTTTTTGAGTATCGATATCAACAAAAATGGCCACCAGTTCATGGCTAAGGCAGAAGTAGTCAATGACACATAGATGAAACTGGTTGTAAATATATTATATTATGAAATATATTATTTTTAGAACCCATCATTTTAATGTAGCTAAAAACAAACTGATATGCAAAACAGAGTTCATATAATATTAAAAACATTTAAGATGACACCAGACATGCAAAATATTGGTGGAAAATAATCTGTTTACCCGTGTATAACAAATCCAAAAAAAATGAACTACCAGTATTTTAATCACTATTCCGATGTATCGATTTATCAATACATTTTTCAGTTGATATATCGATATTGAAATTCCCATCAATGAAAGCTCTAGGTTTAATGTCTATACGTGCAAACATATGTTTATTATACTTCCGGATGTTTTAACTATGCAAATTAGAAGGAAAATTTTGAAGTTATTATCAAAATATACAGACTTCTTTGTACATCAAATACCTATTTATGAGTTAATTCATGAATTGATAAATTTTGTCAACAATAGGCTTTTAATTAGGTCAAAACCCTTCCCGCTTTTGAAGCATAAACTCTGAATTAGGGTTGTAAGTCTTTATTAATTTGTATCAAAATATGAACCTGTTTCCTTCAATTTTATGTCCATTAAAGGTTTGAACCCCGAGCTCCCACATACAGAGGGAGCTAGCTAACATCTATAACAGTACAGATGTTTATTTACGTTATAACTTTGAATTACACATGTATATTTACATATGTGATGTTTGATTGTATTACTGTATTAAACTCTGTTCGCGACCAAATATAATTAGGACTATAATTGCCATTGGGAAGATGATGTCATACGTTTCTTGCTTATGTCTATACATATGCCACCGTTTATAGGCTGTTCCGGCCGGGGAAGATGATGTCATACGTTTCTTGCTTATGTCTATACATATGCCACCATTTATAGGCTGTTCCGGCCGGGGGGAAGATGATGTCATACGTTTCTTGCTTATGTCTATACATATGCCACCATTTATAGGCTGTTCCGGCCGGGGAAGATGATGTCATACGTTTCTTGCTTATGTCTATACATATGCCACCATTTATAGGCTGTTCCGGCCGGGGAAGATGATGTCATACGTTTCTTGCTTATGTCTATACATATGCCACCATTTATAGGCTGTTCCGGCCGAGGAAGATGATGTCATACGTTTCTTGCTTATGTCTATACATATGCCACCATTTCTAGGCTGTTCCGGCCGGGGAAGATGATGTCATACGTTTCTTGCTTATGTCTATACATATGCCACCATTTATAGGCTGTTCCGGCCGGGGAAGATGATGTCATACGTTTCTTGCTTATGTCTATACATACGCCACCATTTATAGGCTGTTCCGGCCGGGGAAGATGATGTCATACGTTTCTTGCTTATGTCTATACATATGCCACCATTTATAGGCTGTTCCGGCCAAGGAAGATGATGTCATACGTTTCTTGCTTATGTCTATACATATGCCACCATTTATAGGCTGTTCCGGCCAGGGAAGATGATGTCATACGTTTCTTGCTTATGTCTATACATACGCCACCATTTATAGGCTGTTCCGGTCGGGGAAGATGATGTCATACGTTTCTTGCTTATGTCTATACATATGCCACCATTTATAGGCTGTTCCGGCCAGGGAAGATGATGTCATACGTTTCTTGCTTATGTCTATACATATGCCACCATTTATAGGCTGTTCCAGCCAGGGAAGATGACGAAGATGACGTCATCTGTTTATTGCTTATGTCTATACATATGCCACCATTTATAGGCTGTTCCAGCCATTGGAAATGCTTGTAGTACATGACAGTGTTCAAAATTTACTGTATTTCAGGATTAAAAAACCAAAAATAAGATTTTCAGACGTATGAAATGTAAATATCACTATTGAACTGTCTAGAAATGGTGTTTATAGTGCTATAACTTCCATTGCCGTACAAAGCAAACTAATCATAACATGCTAGCATGTATTATTTTGCTTTGCACAGCAATGGATTTATAAATTATAGCACTATACATGCCATTTCTAGACAGTTCAATGGTTAAATATGTATATATGTATTTTATTTACAGTTACTAGATGTCTTTGGTCAAAGGTCAAATGTTAGTCTTGTGTTTGACTTCATGGATACAGATTTAGAGGTATGTATTTATCAACTTTATTTTATTTAATAAGTTATACAACTTATATTGATTCATATCAGTGAATCAGATTTAAGCACTGTTCAGATTTTAATTGTTAAGTTCATTAATATCAAGTTTGTCAGTAACTTTCAAAAATTGCACATGTAAACTTTGTTTAAAAACCCTTTTCGGTGTGTCTGTTGTTTGACAAAATTCGGCCATTATTTTGAATTTTTTTTCCAGTTCCTTAGTAATGCAGACCACGGATTATTGTTGTGTATTTGTTTACTACTCTGATTATTGAGCAATTCACTTTACAATTTGCTTTAAGCACCTAACAGTGGAAGTAATCAGCACAGTTCACATACATTTTTGTGCACACGGAGTCATATACAGGTATAATTAGTTTTAGCACAATTTTATTTAAGCGGAGAGGTCAGACTTTAAAAAACACATAAACTGCTAATCAAATTTCCCAGCTTAAGTATCAAGTTTATATGTATATTTTCCATTTGTTGATTTATTTTAGATAATCATCAAAGATTCCAATATAGTGTTAACACCTGGACATGTAAAGGCTTATATATTACAGACCATGGAAGGTTTAGAATATTTACATACACATTGGATTTTACACAGAGTAAGTATGATCAAGAATTTTATCCGGGAGGATATATTTTCAAAGTAAAATCTATTCGGCGGAATAAATTTCATGGCTTAATCCGTAATATATTATCCATGGATATTATATACCCATGGAACAAATCACACAAGAAAATATTATCCTGTGACAATATTTCATGGGGGATAAAATAAACCATTACATAAGTTGGTCATCTCTTTTATATTTCTGTTCCTGATAGCCAAAATCGTCATTGGCTACTAATTTCAGAGGAATTCTTTCAAAAGATAACCTACTTTAATGTTTTACACACCATTTTAGTCTCATACAGAGGAACTTTGTAATAATTAGCCAATTACAGCTGAAGTTTATCAGAGCTGGTGATGTAAAAGATGTCATCTCTGAAAAATTTAACTTTAATCCCACAAAGTAAGATTTTGAAAGCTGGTACCAATATTACTAGACTACTTTTATGTTATTTCTGAGGCAATACAAGTCTTTATGAAGAGGCCTTAAAAACCAATGTCCCTTGCCATTGTAGGCATAGCAAGCTAAAGAGCCCTCCCTAATTAATGCTCTAAGTGCATTACAAAGGAAAAAAATTTCTTATGCTTCACCTATAGCTAGTGACATCCTATAGCTAATGACATTCTGAAGTGAAATATTTTTGACTTGCACATAAAACCCCACTTAATTGTTAAATTGGTTGAATGAGAGATAATTGCATGTGGTGAATTCATAAAATTTCTATAAATAAATTGAAAGTACATGTATCAATGTCTGTTTTCCTAAATCTTTCAATGTTTTCTCACTCTCTTTACAGGATTTAAAACCAAACAATTTATTAATAAACAAACATGGGGTATTAAAACTAGGGGATTTTGGTCTAGCTAAATTTTTTGGATCTCCAGGAAGAGTTTTCACTCATCATGTGGTCACAAGGTAAGAATGACTCTTGTTACTAGTATTTTTTATCAGCAAAATCCAGTGCCAAAAATTTCCTTTCTTCAGATAAATATCCACAATTTGACTGAATTATGCCTCCAGATACATTATTTGAATTAATTTAGTATCATCTCAAATTGCAGTCTTTATGTCATTTTATAAATGTAGAGGTAGAGAAATTGTTATAATTTACCTGCATTCAGAACTCACACATTTATTTATTTATTTATATTATTTATTTATTTATTTATTTATTTATTTATTTATTTATTTATAATAGCAGTATTGAATAAATTGAAATCTACATGTAGATTTACTTTGCATGCAAAGTATAACATGGGGCTCAGGTAAATAGGTCAGAGACTCTTATTTGCAGATGACAGATATTACATTTTTAAGTTATTTTACATGTCTTAAGAATAAATACATGACTTTAGAGTGTGTGCAATGATGTACTTCCTATGAATGTAATGAAACCTGGTGCAAAAAATGACAGGATGCATAAATTTTCTTGCCAAATCTACAGTTCTGTGAGCTACACTATATTCTGAAAACTTTTATTTGTAATTTGCAGATGGTACCGGTGTCCAGAACTATTATTTGGTGCTAGGCAGTATGGAACGGGGGTAGATATATGGGCTGTAGGTTGTATTTTAGCAGAATTATTATTACGGGTAAGTGAGCAGTCATCATCACTCCCAACAAAGTTTGTGGATATACTGTACATGTATAGTGATATACCTGTTTTATTTATCTATCCTTTGGCATGTCCATTTCCTCACCTGTTCATTTCTAAAATTAAATGGGGGTGTCTCGGAGGCAAAATGGTGTAATAGGTGTGCTTATGGATCACAGCACTTTTCACCACCTTGGTTTGAATCACACTTTTAACAGATTCTTGTATGAGAAATTTTGTCAATTTACCAGCCAAAGGTCAGTGTTTTTCACCAGACACTCTGGTTTCCTGCACCATCCCTGAATTGAACAACTTGATATAAGTAAAAGAATCTTGACTGGTGTGTACAAATCCATTACTTTACTCCACTTTTGAATTAACATACAATAGACATGCAGCTACTGGGTCTTTTTTTTTTAATGCCTTAGTGTATTTGATTTATATTAAGGTGACAAGTTCTGAAATATCTGAGGAAACCAGAGTTTACAAAATATACAACTTTTGACAAATGAAATGAAAAAATTCCCACACTAGAAATTGCATGTTGTTGTGTGCTAACTTTATTATTTGACCAACTAATCTTAGATACTGTATAAGAAAAAACGTTCGTGGGGAAGAAATATTAGCGATTTTCGCTGTGCAGTGCTCCAAGCAGGTTTTGAAAACTGGTAGCCACATGGCTAATAATTCAAAAATTTCAGTAGCCATTTCAAAATTTTTGTTGCCAGGTAAAATTCTTGGTGGCCAAACCTTATAAATATTCTTTCTAATCAAACTGCCCGTCGCTACTACCGATTGAATGGTTTAGCGAGATCCTCGGATTGGTCCCACGACGGTAGGCAACTTTCAAGGCGGAGCGATGAGAGAGAAGACAATCAAACTTGATCATTTAGAGGAAGTAAAAGTCGTAACAAAACCCAAATCAAAAAGTGATTTTTGCCGTTTGGCTGCCATTATGCAAAATTAGATCACGGTCAGTTATGCGCTTTAAACTATAAAGTTACCTGCTTTGATTCAAGCGCTTTTAAGATATTATTGATGGCGAGACTATTTGTCAGGTTGGGTGACGGGTCATGAACAAAATTTCCGGATTTCCCGATTTTTAGTGGCCAAACTCAAAAAAAAAAATTTGACATAATGGCGATTGTCTGACAATTTGTAGTCGCAAAATCTGATTTTTGGTCGCAAATTTCGAGTATTTACTAGGCTACTTGGAGCACTGCTGTGGCTCTCGTATTGCGAATATATCTTTCAGGCGAAATTTCCTTCCCCTTTGGTACACTTTCCCTACAGGCGGAACAGTGAAAATTTCTTACCACAAAATAATTAGGAAGGTGAAAACCGGGAAAGTTTTCTGCCCCTATACAGTACAGTTTCTTAAAAAAAAAATTATTTTGCTAAATAAGATACTTTTACAATATATGTATATAGAATGTGTTTGATATATGGTCTTTCTATTCATCTGTCTATCAGTGTGTAGTATACAATGTACATATTATGTTTCTCCTAGAATAACAAAGTACCACTTGGACACTTTGAAGAACTTTAACCTCTTTTATTTATATAATTTTGATTGTAAAGTTTTACCAAAAAGAGCTGTCCTAACAATTTGGCTTTCAAATGAATAGTGGGCTGAAAAATGCTTAGAAATATCTCAAAAAAATGCATGTGTCTGGTATTGTTTTGTGTAATATACACACACCACTCTGGTAGCTCAGTTGGTAGAGTGCTCGCTCCGTAAGTGGGAGGTCGTGGGTTTGAATCCTGACCGGGTCTGACCCAAGACTTGAAAGTGGGTAGTGACTGTTCTTTCGCTAAGCACTTGACATTACAAAATGAAAGTAACGATTATTTCAGATGGGAACTTAAAATAAACGAGGTCCTGTGTCACGGTAGGCTTGGCTCAATAAAGAACCCTGCTATATAATGCCATAAGCGCAATACACAGGCAAAATATTTCTGCACCTTCGCCTATAGCTGGCAACATCTCGATATAAGTGAAATATTCTTGACTGGGAACATTAAACACCATTACTCAACTCAACTCTGTAACATATACACACTTAAGTAAAACTAGGTCCATTTTCGTCATAAGAAAAAGATGATAGCTGTGTACCATGAGTTAAAAGTATTGCAAATGTTCATCTCGAGCAGAATACTTAATTGTGTTTTAATTCTTTACTTGACAGGTGCCATTCTTACCAGGTGAATCAGACTTAGATCAACTCAGTAGAATATTCCAGGCATTAGGGACACCTGCAGATGAGGACTGGCCGGTAAGTTATAACAAATACACCATATTAAGGTAAAACTCAGTAGAATATTCCAGGCATTAGGAACACCTGCTGACAAGACTGGCCGGTTATAACAAAACACCATATTAAGGTTAAACTAAGTAGAATATTACCGGTACATGCTTTATTACACTTCAGGGCTCCAAGAAGCGATTAAATTACTCGCATATTTGACTAAAAGTCAGACTTGGCTAGTAAATATCTGATGCACTAGCCAAACGTTGATCAATTAATAAAGAGGCTGCAACTGAAAATTTATTTTTTGTACTGAAAAGATAATTTTTTTTAGCCTGGAGATGATGATGTAAACAGTCTCATTTAGTACACCTCAGCTGCAAGTGTTGGATATCGTTTGTTTATAGCCCCTGTTCATATACACAGGAACCCTGTCTGTGTTACATGAACGCTTGTAACTTGTGATAATCCTTGTTTATACAAAGGATGACACATTGCTTTAGAAAACAACATGGCGAAATAAGCCATAGGGAAAATTATCCTCATTTGTTTTCGACATACCATTGATGCCAAAATCAAAATGTGTTGCTGATAATGACAAACAAACGCCCGCTGACGCATCAAGCATGCGAAAGTTTTTGGCAAAATGGTGCAATGAATTTTTTTTGGCTACAGGTAAAAAATGGCGAATGTATCTTAAAATTTTTGAAACTGCCCCGGAACTTGCTGGCAAAACAGACTTTGTCAATAGTGGCTCAACATTAAAAAAAAAAAATTAAAAATCTGAAATTTCAGCTTCTTCTATTATTGCAAGATCATGGGGAACTTTCGATTTGGCAATCAAAATATTTGACCCTGGCTGGTAAATTTTGGTTTTGGTTAGTAAAAATAATACATGGTAGCCAGAAGTCTAGTGAAACCCAAATCCTACTTGGAGCCCTGCATGACTTGCAGATAAAGACTGGCCAGTAAGTTATAATAAACAGTAAAACCTCGATTCATCGCCACCATTTGTTCAGTCAAAGTTTGGCGTTATAAAGGGGTTTGGCGATAAATTCGGGGAGGCGAATAAAGAAAAGCATAAACAAAATGGATTTTGGGACTTCAAAATAGTGTGGCGATAAGCGAGGTGGCAAAGTAATCGAGGGGCATTATAACGAGATTTACTGTACTGAAGAGGATTTTCAACTATGCTTCAGCTTTTCAAAGTGCCCATGCAAGTACTTGCTGTGGCTATTGAAAAGCGTGACAAAAAAGTCTTAATTGTAGAACATTTCTTCTGTTCTGCTGTATTATAATTATTTTTGATTTAAAAACAGTTTGTAACACTTGTTTAAATTTTTCATACGCATGTAAAGAAAATAAAATCTTGATTTTTGTCTGCTTCAAAATGAAGTTTAAAATGAATGATAAAATTTTTGAGAAAAATATTAGCTAAAAGCAATTTTGTTGAGCCAGAAATAATAAAAATTAGCAATTGGCTAAATTGGTGAATGGGAGAGCTAACCCTGCAGTTGATGTAAGAATTGACATAGTGTTTTATGATGTTTATGAGGTGATAAATGACAGTGATTAAAGACGGTGAAGCACTCGCAAATTATGTTGAATTTTCGCTGGGTTCACAGTAATATTAAATATAAACATAATCATGCACCGAGGACACAAATAGAAGGTCAGAATTTGTGTCTATTTTTTCTTACGTATTTCTATGTTATCTGTTATTGACATCACAATTACACATGATCTGTATTGACATAATTGACAAATAAACGACAAAATTTCTACTATGTTAACATAGAACAAAGCAGTTCCAATTGTATATTATTGAATTTATTGTTACAATTACAGAATATGAAGGAATTACCAGATTTTGTACAGTTTAAACACTTTCCTGGAACTCCATTAAAAGAGATATTTATAGCAGCTTCAGATGATTTATTACAGTTAGTATCTAAATGTTTAGCTATGGATCCATTACACCGGTGTACAGCAACAGAGGTAAAACTTCAGTATTTTAATCTAATTCAGATAGTTATCCCCTGCCTTTCAAAGAAAAGAGGGGGGCATTAAATTTGAGTTTCCATCCATCATTACGTCCGTCCATCAGAAATTCTTGTCTGCAAATTCTCCAAAACTATGAAGCACTATTTTACGAAATTGGATGCAAGCATCAACATGAATAGGAGATGCACATATTGTTAACCTGGGTTGGTTTGCTTATTTCCCTGGGAGTTACGGCCCTTTGAAAAAAAGAACCTGCTGGTGGTGGGGGTCCTAGCCCAATGAATTTGCTTGTTTTAGATAAAATGCCCTTAGTATCAGGCCAGGACTGAGTAACTGGAAGATAACTTAATCGTAATGAATACTTAATGCCTATACTCTACATAAGTGTTTGTAACCCCGAAGATAGATTTACATTACCCAGCCCTGGTCCAGTTTTACAATGATCTTTTATGATATTGTATAAGAAGAAATATAAATTATAGGAAATTTTGGCGGTTTTGGTCTTCTTAACTATTTCATGGTAAGAAATTTTCACTGTTCCGACTGGAAAGTGAACCAATGGAAATAAATAATGTCAGCAGAGATGATATATATTTGTGGTCCAAGTGTTACCGTGAAAATCGTGAATATTTCTTCCTCGCGAATGTTTCTTCTTATACAGTACTACAAATAAATTTTTGAGACAAAACAAGACCAGTGATGTCATTAGCTTAAAGGAAAAGTGATTCTCAAAATGTAACCTTGTTTTCTTAGATATCTTGAAAACAACTGTATTAAAAACATTCAGATTTCAAATTTACTAGCTTTTAAGTTAATGTTCATCTCGGTGAAGGAATTATTGTGCAACTGGAAACTTTGTTGACAATTATTTCTTGATCATGATGCACTAACCCTTAAATCTGAAGAATTATGCTTATACATCCCTTCACATGGATAATCTTGATGGTCCAAAGGTGTGTCATGACCTTAAACCAATGTCATTTAGGAAAGGTCAAGGTCGCAGGAAAACATAAAATGCTGTAGGTGGGGGGTGTTTGGCTCTCAAGAGACAGTTCTAGTTTAGACAGGTTCTACTGTATACTGATTACTATTAACATGTATTTTAATTTTATTTAACCAGGCATTAAATATGGAATACTTTAGCAATAAACCTGCCCCTACCCCGGGACCTCAGTTACCTCAGCCAGGCAGTAATAAAATAATTACTAAAGAAAAAGAAGAAAGAGCTAGTCTTAAAAGAAAATTACAGTCAGACTCAGGTAAGAAAATTCTTTTTTTTATCAAGTACAGTAAACCTCGTTATAATGCCCCTCGATTACTTTGCCACCTCGCTTATCGCCACACTATTTTGAAGTTCCAAAATCCATTTTGTTTATGGTTTTCTTTATTCGCCTCCCCCGATTTATTGCCAAACCCCTTTATAACGCCAAACTTTGACTGAACAAATGGTGGCGATGAATCGAGGTTTTACTGTACACCTATTATGTTGGTTTTCACTAGGCACTCCAGTTTTCTCTACCATCTTACTAGAACTAACTACCTTAAAACAAAAGAATCATGTTAGAGAGCCAAGCTCAGAAGTCTGCCTTGTAACTCCATATGCCATGATGTCATAAAAAGCATACAAATCTAGGCTGCTGTATGGATCTTGTTCTAAAATTTGTAAATAGTCTCCGAATCGAGCAGAAGTATGATGCATACACGAACTTGTTCATAGAATAATCCGTAGAGATTAATAACATAGTTTTCAATGCGAAAAGCTGAAAAATTGATGATGTGACGTTAAGCAACATTCAACCAACTAGCCATATCTTGGCAACTCAACTGCCGAGCTTCCACTCTTTTTTTTGTTTGCTAAGTGTTAAATTTGTAGGTGAGACATCCAGCTCCTGGAAATGTCTGTAAAATAAATGTTACTTTATATTTGTTATATTAAGATTGTAACTGTTGTTTTTCTTTCTTTTGTAGGTGGATTGGCAAAGCGACTGATATTTTGATCTCGTTAATTTGTTATAATTTATTTATTTTTTTGTTGATAACTGGTTACAATTCCATTAATGTATAGTATTAACAAATGACTGACTACATTGTCTCATCTTAGATAGAATATTTCAATGTGGTTCGCCGCTGTACCACGTGATACCCCCTAACATTTTTGCGGAACTTATTTTCAATTTTCAATTTCCGCACAAACGTTGGAATTGCATAAAATAACGTTTTCCCATAAAAACAATGTTATTCCGGGAATCTGTGACGTTATTGTATTCCAAAACATTCCACACAAACATTGGATTGCATAAGATGACATTTTCCCATAAAAACAATGTTTTTCCGGGAATCTGTGATGTTATTGTGTTCCAAAACACTCTGCAGAAACGTTGGAATTGCATAAGATAATTTTTTCCATAAAATCAATGTTATTCCGGGAATATGTGACATTATTGTTTTCCAAAACATTCCCACACAAACATTAAGAGGTATTAATCACATGGTACAGTGGCGACCTGTGATCAAAGTGATCTACAATGGTTATAATACTTGTATACATTTTTCAAAATTCAGTAGAATCTGTCTTAATGGAACACTTTCTTGTTTGAAGACTTTGGATTAATCAGACAAGATTTTACAGTAAATCATGTTTTTTTTGCGGTGTTCAGGGCGTATATTACTTAGGACTCGAAAAAAATCTTTTTTCAAACAGTTACAGATAATGCTTTGTTTCCACAAATTTGTAACCATTAGAAGCTAATTTTTTAAAATTTGTTTTTAAAAAAATCCCATTTAAAGTACATATATGTATTTTTTCACAAATACAAATATGCTAATAAGTTTAAATTTTTGAAAGAATTTCTCAGAAATTATTAGCCAATGGAATTTTTGGCTAATAATAGCTATCAAGGAATGAAAGCATAGTAATGGGTATCATGGAGTGAAACTTTTATGCTGTAAAAAAAGTTTTCTTTTTAAATTTACTGCATAAAAACTACGGTAATATTAATGGCATGTCCAGATGAAATGTTGAAATATGAGACAGAGTCTGGTTTAATTTTTTTACGTATTTCTGTTACTGGATTAACCATACACTCTAACTTACCTGCACCAAGTGCAAAAGAGCTATTTTAACCTCGGTTTCCACATCAGCATCTGTTTCAGTTTGGACAGAGATGTTCAATTTAGGCAGGTTTCACTGTATGTTGAAAAACATGTCATGTAGTCTAGGCTTATGATGAGGAGATGCTGTTATATACAGTAAAACTTCTCACCAATAGATCTTGAATATATGTATGTACAGTAAATCCCTGATTTATTGCTACCATTAATTTCTTCAGTAATATTTTCACATTATAAGAAGTTTGGCACTAAATATAGCAAGACTTATTAAAAAAAATATAAAAGAAATAGACTGTGGGACTTGAGACTGGGATAGACTGTGGGACGTAAGACAGGGATAGACTGGGATAGACTGTGGGACTTAAGACAGGGATAGACTGTGGGACTTGAGATTGGGATAGACTGTGGGACTTAAGACTGGGATAGACTGTGGGACTTGAGACTGGGATAGACTGTGGGACTTGAGACTGGGATACTGTGATACGTCATATGCAAGGGGGCAAAGTTATCGAGGGATGTTATAACGAGGTTTCTGTATTTAATAAGTGACCTTTATATAGGGTTAGACATTAATTTAGAGGGTTTTTCAGCAGAAGCCTTTGACTACCATTGCACATGTTTTTAGTAGCCTTTGCCAATGATATTAGTTAACTTAATAATGACTATGATGCAGATGTGTGTCAGTGAAAAATTACAAGAGTTGTGTCCCTTAGATCAGAATAAAAAAGAATACACAAAAGGCAGAGTTGTTAGGGGTAAAAAATTGAAGCTTTAATATGATAGAAACGAAATATATTAGGACTTCCATTGGAATTCTACTTAATTTTAATTTTCTATAGGCAAATGCTTTATGTTAATAGTACTTAATACCCTGCTATTTATGATTACCAATTACCTGTGTTGAAAATAATGGATGACAGTATGTGACTATAGTACCGGTAACTTTAATGAAGGACTGGTAACCTATATACCACAACTAGAAAATGTTGAAATATGAGACAAGGACTGGTTGAATTTTTTGACTTATTTCCAACACTGCATTAACCATGCACTCTTTAGCTTACCTGCACCAAGTGCAAAAGAGCTATTTTAACCCCAATGTCCACAGCAGCATCTGCATCAGTATCTGCACTAACATCCAATGTTTAGTTTATGGGACAACCCCTAAAAAAGTAAAGGTTTTGCTTGTTTCTTGTACATTTGTAATATGGTTACCTAAATGTTTTAGCCCCTTTCTGGCGAAACTGCAAGTGGCATTTATACTAATAAATTGTAATAAACATGTAACATGTTAATTTTATCATCATTTTCCCTTTGTATCATAGTTAATTTGAATTCTATTGTTATTTGTGGCGACATGGCAGTGAAAACTACACTTGAACTGATATTGACAGTGATGACATGTTCTTGACTTATCTCTGTAGTTTCCTCCTCTTAGTTATAAAAAAAGAACAATAGGGTATGGATTCAGTCCAATTAAATTTAATGATATATTTACCATTTGTGCCTTGGCTTATTAATAATAGACTCACATGCTCAAAATAACAGCATTATGTTTCTAAATGGTCCAGATAGCTATATGTGTGATGGTTCCATGTCCCATAATGTTCCAAAGTTCCAAAGGCATATATGTGATAGTCCCAAGTCCCTTGATAGTCTAGAGTTCTTTATCTGATGGTCCACATTCCTTAATGGTACAGAGTCCCATACTTTACTAGTACATGCGATGTACCCAAATTGGGATGTTTTGAGTTGTTGAATAAAAAAATAATACTTGTAAGAAAGTAAACTTGTTGTGTCTTAGTAATGAATTAAATGACGTATCACCGTCCGTGCGTTTTATGTTCCGACGTTGGCTGCCATCATGGTACCAAAGTAGCATCATGGCAACTAGTGTCAGTGATGTCATTAAATGGCACAATTCAGTTTTCACTCTTTTTTTAATTTAAGCATGATGGACCTTTGTCGGAACATTGTGGCCGTCAATTGTCCATGTTAGTGAGGAAAACTTAAGATTTTAACTCATTAGGAATTACTTTTACGGGTATATTTTACTGAAAATAAAGAGAAATCTCAGAGATAACAAGAATATGTTCAATATGTTTCAGTCATCAGCTTTGTTTTTCATCTGGTATGGTTTTCACATTTTAGGGAATGTGGAGAGAAATAGTAGACATAAAAGAACATACCCTTAACATATATTGACTTAGTGCTTGGTGCTACAGAAATTCTGAACCCTCTTTGGGAGCCCCTAGATTTGCCAAGTGTTGACTTTGTGGTTTGTTTTAATTAAACTGTTATTATAACCAAACATTCTTGACTTGATGTTGCTAGCTGATTAGTATGGATCTCAATGTAATACTGTAGATCACTTATTTTTCGCGAGTAGAAAATTTTGCGTCAAGACCATCTTGGCTTTATTCACCAATATTTGAATTCTCGTTTGGAATCTTATTAAATACAACATATATATGTCAACATAGAAATATCTGCGTGCTGGAAATATTCGTGTGATATTTGAATTAATGAATGACATTAGTCAAGAATTTACACAAAAATAAATCTCTCACGAAATAAAAGTGATCTACAGTTATACTCAGAATGTAATAAGATATTGCAGAAATCACATACTGTGTACTGTGTACATTAGGTAAATTTTGAGTGCTTACTGTATGTCAACTTGAGTCTTATATTGTCTGTACGGAGTGAAGAAGAGTGTTTGCCATGCATTCCTGCATCAAAGATGTCACTAAAATGATAAAAGATTTGAAAAATATGTTTTTAATATAATTATTTGAACAAATTATAAGGGTAAATCTACCAATGCTTTATGTATGACTCAGATTGTTTAATACCTCAAACTCTGTGTGTGTGTGTGTGTGTGTGTGTGTGTGTGTGTGTGTGTGTGTGCGCGTGCGTGTGTGTGTGTGTGTGTGTGTGATATTAATTTTTTATGGCCCGTCTCAAATCATAATGCTCATTAATCTATAAACTACATGTATCTATGACTGATACACTAATGCATTTGATTTCATTTTTTGCTATAATAATTAAATTATGAATGTTTTAAATTTTTAAGTCTGTGTGCGTGTCCCACCTAGATGTCATTTTACATGTCATTTTAGCTGTCAGACAGACAGTAAGAGTGAATTCTGCATGGATAAAAACATTGACAAATATATACTGAACCAGTACCACCTCTGGTAGAAAATATTCAGTATCACATTGATGAAGAAATGTTATTTTTTGTTGTGAAATGCATTTGATTGGTTTCATTTTTTATTCTTGAAAAAGGTTCATGAGTAATGGAAAAATCATTTAAAAGTCATGGAATTGTGTTCTTTTCTGAGTGCATGAATCCTGAAGTCAGTGTTTTTTTCCTGAACATTCATTGTCAGTACATTCCCCTCATGAACTTTCTGGATTTTGTCTGAATATTTAAAAAAAAAAAAACTGAATTCATTCTGAAAATGTAAAATTGTCTAAAATTGTCTTTTTCAGGCAAAATTCAGACAAGTTTTTTTTCTCAAAAGAGTGTATTACAGTAGATCTGATAAGTTTAGTTTTTTGGGGTTTTTTTTTCTTGATCCAGATGACTTTATTTCTCCTCACAAACAACCCTAGGAATTGAACCTGTGTGATAAGCAATAGCACTTACCCGGTTTTCAGAAATGGCATTCATTTTCCACAGGTTGTTTCAACAAGCAATATAAAATGGGTATAGCACCATAATAAAATAGCTCTGTTAAAATAAAATTTTCAGCTAACTAGTTTTTGGTTCGCTACAAAAATAAAAAAAAATTAAAAAATTTGAGAGAAAATTATAGAAAGAATATGATTGATTTGAATTAAGATTATACTGTTACATTTTGTTCTCAAATGCCTCTTTAGAACAAGTGATAAAAAAATAATTAAATTATTTTTTGACATTTTTGGACAATGTAAAAAAATGTTAAGTTTTTTTTTTTACATTGTTGGACAATGAAAAAAATGTGAAGTATTTTTTGACATTGTCAGTTTTAAGGCTTAAATGAATTTTCCCCAAAAAAGTATTAATTCATTTAATTAGGTATGTCCTCATAAACTAAGATTAAACAATTAAATTTAATTTTATATTATGGCTGAAATTTTTGTCCAGAAAGTAATGACTATATTAAATGAGGTATGTCTTCATAAATTTAGATTTTAACAATAAAAACGTAATATTTGTATTTTTTCAGTGAATACAAGCACTTTACTTAAAGTGAATTGTTAACTCTTTGTATTTATTCCTGTTTAATTCAGTGTAAAGATTGCTGAGAAGTGCATTAAACAAGTCACTCAAGTTTTTGTATAATGATGGATTTTTATACCTTGTTAGGCAGAAAAGTAATTAACATGTCAGAGGTCATTTCTCTGAATTGCCCATTTAGTAAATTTAATGTGTAGGTTGTCTATGATAATGTTTTTACTTAAGATGGATGACTTTTAAGAGACTGTTAACTACTGTTTTGTAATGTTGCAGTGTACTTATTGCGTAAAATTTGGCAGTTAAGGAGCAATAATTGCCGTGATTTTATCATCCAAGTTGATACATATATGATAAAATGTATTGTCGTTAAAATTTTACATTTATTTGAAGACTTTAACACGAATATTTGCCATTTGTTTTCATGAAATATGTTCCTGTTTTTGGATTTATTTTGTGATTAAGACCCTCAGCTAAGTCTGAAGTACAATTGTATAGTTAAGTTGAGGGTTTTATAATGCAACCGTTGCCTTAATAGCTGAATCTGGAGAATACAATGTACTTTGTTTTGTAAAATTTTTAATTTTTTATACAGTAATATCTTGCTTTCCTGCCATAATTTGTGCCATAATTTGTGCTGTTAGACTATCTAGATTTTTTGACAAAGTTAAAATTATTAATATCCAAATTTCCAAAATGTTTTAAAATTATTTTTTCACAAATTTGGTTACTTTTTGAAAGAATGACTCAGAAATAAGAGAAGGATTCCTATACTGTTAAAGGGTTGAATGACAGTAATTATTGGGAGACCTATCAAGAAAAGCAAAGTAAAAATAAGAAATTGATGTAAGAACTTAAAAAAAGCTGGCAATCTGCTAAAATGGGGAGGTGGTTAAGGTTTTACTGTACCCGTTTTCTGGAAGTTATTATACCCCCTGCAAACAAAGTTTAGGGGGGTATATAGAAATCACCCTGTCTGTCCATCTGTCCATCCATCTGTCTGGTTGTTTGTCCCAATATTGTGTCTGCTCCCTATCTTCCATGTCTATGGATGGATTTTGATCAAACTTGGCACAAATGTAAACCAAATATATAATTTGCTCAAAACTTTTTTTTCAAACTGCAGAGAAACTGCAAAATTGTTGGTAGTCAATTTATCTTTTGTTAGTTTAATTCTTTTTCCCAGTAGAATCTCATTTTTATAGTTGATATAAGTTAATAGTCTCACATTTGTTGAGACATCAGTCTCAGTGCAGTACAGTAAAACCTCATTTTACTGCAAACCTTTAATTTGATTGAATTGGATTTCAGTTGAGGAGTAATTTATACAGGTTTTTTAGTTTGTCTTATTCAGTTTAGACAGGTTTTCAGTTTTCATGGTTGAGTAAACACAGGTTTTTTAATCTCATGGTTCAGTTAAGACAGGTTTTCAGTTTGTTTGGTTGAGTAAACACAGGTTGTTTGTTCTCATGGTTGAGTTTTGACAGTTTCAACCATATACTAATAAAAGACATTGGCAGTAAATTGAAGAAATTTAAGAAGAATGGTATTTTTGACTTGATGTAGTAGTTTTAGGAGGCATTATAATGAGGTTTTATCTGTATATAGTTTATCCTACTGATTATTATCTCATTGCAAATGAATTTGAATGAAATAATTAGCATTATATAAAAATAATGTGATATAAAATGTAGTTATAGTTTTAAAATGGGTTTTGATCTTGATAAAATGTGATATTTATTATTAATTTGTTGTTTATGAAGTGCTAACTATGCTCTGTGTGTGTGTGTGTGTGTGTGTGTGTGTGTGTGTGTGTGTGTGTGTGTGTGTGTGTGTTTGTGTATTTGTGCCTGTGTGTGTGTGTGTCTGTGTTGACAAACTTTAAATTGTAAATGTCTGTGTGAACATTCACAAAACGTTTGGTGTGAAATTTTGAAGGAAAATTGAGAATATAAGTGTTTTCATTCAATTTGAATGCCCTGATTGTCTGTGTGGATATTTCACATGTGTTTAGAAAATTTAGAAAGTTTGCTGTGGAACAAAAATGTTTGTAAGTTAAGTAAGTAGGTATGAATGTTTAAAAAAATAATAGTGTAGAAATAATGCATTTAGTTCTTTTAATTTTGTTTTTTCTTGTTGATATATTTATTTACCATATGTGATGACACATGTTGACTTTGTTTATGTTTACTAACTCACTGTTTGTGTGAAATTTATAAGTAGTAATCTACTGGAACACTAGTCCAAATTTTAGAAAATTTGAATTTTTTGTCACTTATTCCTTGTTTTGAATATCCTATAAAGTCAATTGACACCTTGTTGCTATTCATTTATGTGAATTGAAACAGAACCCCCCCCCCCCCCGGTTTCACATTCATTCCTTAACTAAGATTTCCCTTAACTTAAATTTAGCCAATTTTGGCAATCTTTTATGGAACACAAATATAAAAAAAAATGTTTTTGTAAAACTAGAATGTGATCAGCTTGAAACTATCTTCAAAATAATTGACACCTTAAATTCCTGAATATCTTGAAAATAACAAAATTATTAAGATTTCATTAATGGTAGATTTAAGTCCAGGAAAATCTTAGTAAGGAAATGATTGTGAAACCAGTATACATGTACCATGAAATTGTTTTGATGAAGGAATGTTTTCAGATCTTATCCAAATGTAATATTGAACATTTTGGTTTTTTAAATTTTCTGAAATGGGGACCTGGAAGTATTCACTAAATACAGCCGAGATGGGAGGGTGGTTGGGGGGTGTTAATAAAGGGCGATTCTTGCTTAAATTGGAAGCCACTATTTATGTCTTAAGTCTGTTTTAAAATTCTGTTGACAAGATATTATAAGAGTTTTATTCCCATTTATGTCAACAGAAAGCAAATTAAAAAGCAGAATAAGATTGTTTTAAAGGTTGAAATCAGCTTTTGGGAAGTAATCCGATATCATTTTGTCTTTCAAAGCATAAGTTTGTCAATTTTTCAAATTTTTCACACACCATTAGTGAGTTGTAAATGTTTTTGCCTTTTTAATATTTGACGATAAAAATTGTTTAGAACTATATTTTTGTATAGGTACAATAAATTAAAAATGATATTCATGAAAATAGAATAAAATACTGATTATAAGTATATTATGGTTGCCTTTTATTTCAAGTTCTTAATTATACATCTGTGGTGGTCTGCTGTTTCACCACTTTGGCGGCCATCATCTGTGACAGAGTACACAGAACACACAGTTGCTTTTACCCCTAGTTTTGAATACTACTTTACGTAAGTTACGTAGATCATATTCTAAGAAAGTTTATCAGTTGACTGTTCACTTGCCAAAGATGGGTTTCTCCAGACCGACCTCTAAATGTCATAGACTACTCAGTCCATTATACTTGTACCATGTCAAACCTGTCGAGGCCTACAAGGAAAATTAAGTTGAAACCCACAACAGCAAGACCCTTTGGGTTTTAACTACTCATCCATTTTGGCTTTTTCTCTGAATGGGGATGGGGGTTCATTGTAGCAATAGGTCACTGTGCATTGTTGGCTAGTCTCCAACTTTCTCTATCACCTATCACCACTGACCAATCTTTATAGGTGATAGAGTTGATATATTTCACTTATATTGAGACGTTGCCAGCTATAGACAAAGTTGCAGAAATTTTGCCTGTGTGTTGCGCTGATGGCATTATACAGCAGGGTTCTTCATCGTCATGCCAAGCCCACCGTGACATGGGAGTCAGGACCTCGTTCATTTTAAGTTCCCATCCGAAAGAACCATGACTTTCATTTCGTAATGCTGACACAGCTGAGTACTTGGCGAAAGAGCAGTCACTACCCACTTTCAAGTCTTGGGTCAGACTCTGTCGGGATTCAAACCTATGACCTCCCACTTACGCAGCGAGCACTTTACCAGCTGAGCTACGGCAGTAGTCTCATAACCAGGATGAGACAGGAAAATCTAGCAATAGTAAAATAGGTAGATTTTCTGGTCACAGGTGGAAAAAAATATGGTTATAAAACTTATCTCATATGAGGCAATGGCAACCCTGCAAGCATGACCTTTCTAAACAAAAGTAGGTATAGCTACAGCTACAGAGAGGTTTTAACAGTTATTAATCATCTTTATAATCAGACTTTACCATAGACTTTAAATACGTAGTTGACTCGAGATCAAAAGTGATTAACAGTACTTTAATTTTTCTATTGTCAATTTTCCTTTTCTATGCAGCAATATACTTGCTTCTGCTTATGATGTATAAATTTGTTTCCCAATTGATACGCTATGGTAGAGCTTGTTCCCACTACAGGGACTTTGTACAACGAAGCAGGCTGCTTGCAAATAAATTGTTGACTCAAGGATATTGCAAGCCTAGGCTTATCAAGACCCTTCAAAAGTTTTATGGCCGTCATCACAGTATTGTTGATAAGTTTGACGTCTCTGTGTCCAGGATTGCCCTGGATATATTTGACGTCCCATAGTTCCTTTCACACAATTATGATGACACACATGGTGGGTGTAGCTAGGTAAACAGGAGGTGCTTACCCTTCCAAAGCAACCGGACTCACTTCCCTGGTGGAAGTTTGTGTGTCTAACTTGACTTGTCAGTTCCAAAGTTTTTACTTTGCTTCGGATTGTGATTGGACATGGATTAGTATGTTTGTTTTTGATTTAGGCAGTACCTGGTATGTAAAAGTTTGCCTAAGGAAGGTGGTTTTCCGTGGGAACTCTGGTTTCCTCAATCATCCTAGAACTGACTGTTTCTATACATGTATAGCGGCGGTAGTTTGTCTGGCCAGATGGCTTTCCGATAGTCGAATAATGGCCCGTCACCAGCAAAATCGTGGTATATAGCCTATATACATAAGTGCATAAATCTTGACATGGTGTTAAATTTCTTTCCCTCCCAACATGTACATTTAAGGGTATTTATCAATTAAGATTTACAGTCAAAACTACCTTAAAGGCCACCTCTATATAAGGGCCACCTGCTTTTAAAGACCAGTAAAAAATTTTTTTTATCCTAATCATCCTTTATTCAGGTTATTAATTCTGTATAAGTCCCACTTTCACAGGTTCCCTTGGCTTCGTAGACAGGTTTGACTGTATTTTACGGAACAATGACCAAACAGTTTACTATGCATAAGATTTAAAAACATTTTTCCCTTAAAAAACTATTGTCTATGTACTAAGTACAGGATTTTATGTCTAACAGAGAGGCATAGGCAAACAACATTGACCTGTCTGTTTAACCTTTCATTAGGAATTATTGAATTATTATTCATAAGATGGCACACTCAATACAAGAGTAACATTAGGATTGGCAGTTGATACATAAACAATGGGCAATTCCCCATGACTTAGATCAAACAAACCGTTGTTTTCCCTTTACATAAATGTACTAGTGCATATAATAAAAATTGAAAATAAAGGTCAAGTGGACAAATCAATGTTGTTTACCTATACAGCCTAGTTAAGTGAGACTACCAAGATAAAAAACAAACCATAATTGAGTTTTATTAACCTCAACACTACTAAAATCACTATACCAGTATTCTACTTATTTAAATTGTAACTACAACAGAGCATTTCCTATGAATTTTAGATTATATATCCCAGCATGCAACATTACATATCCCAGCATGCAACATAAACAATGGCGAATGATAAATACTTTAACTATAGACCACCTTCTAACTTTGTCAGGTATTGTTTAGTGTATTATATGTTAGAAGAACAATCTGATGGTTCTTAATCATGTTGCACTTAAAATTTTCCTGGTACACATAAAACCCGTTACCTTGGTAAAACAGTTATCATTCATACGGTTTTCTGATTAGACTGATAACTCATCTCATAAAGAAACCTTGAATAAGAGTCAATAACAATACAACAAGTCAACAGACAAAAGCATAGAGTCCACCTCTGCCGGTAAAGTAAAGACCTGGTGCTCTGAGAAAGTACAGTCCACCTCTGTCGGTAAAGTGAAGACCTGGTGCTCAGAGAGAGTACAGCCCACCTCTGTCGGTAAAGTAAAGACCTGGTGCTCTGAGAAAGTACAGTCCACCTCTGTCGCTAAGTGAAGACCTGGTGCTCAGAGAAAGTACAGTCCACCTCTGTCGGTAAAGTAAAGACCTGGTGCTCAGAGAAAGTACAGTCCACCTCTGTCGGTAAAGTAAAGACCTGGTGCTCTGAGAAAGTACAGTCCACCTCTGTCGGTAAAGTGAAGACCTGGTGCTCAGAGAAAGTACAGTCCACCTCTGTCGGTAAAGTAAAGACCTGGAGCTCAGAGAAAGTACAGTCCACCTCTGTCGGTAAAGTAAAGACCTGGTGCTCAGAGAAAGTACAGTCCACCTCTGTCGGTAAAGTAAAGACCTGGTGCTCCGAGAGGGTACAGCCCACCTCTGTCGGTAAAGTAAAGACCTGGTGCTCAGAGAAAGTACAGTCCACCTCTGTCGGTAAAGTGAAGACCTGGTGCTCAGAGAAAGTACAGTCCACCTCTGTCGGTAAAGTAAAGACCTGGTGCTCAGAGAAAGTACAGTCCACCTCTGTGGGTAAAGTAAAGACCTGGTGCTCCGAGAGGGTACAGTCCACCTCTGTCGGTAAAGTAAAGACCTGGTGCTCAGAGAAAGTACAGTCCACCTCTGTCGGTAAAGTGAAGACCTGGTGCTCAGAGAGAGTACAGCCCACCTCTGTCGGTAAAGTAAAGACCTGGTGCTCCGAGAGGGTACAGTCCACCTCTGCCGGTAAAGTAAAGACCTGGTGCTCTGAGAAAGTACAGTCCACCTCTGTCGGTAAAGTGAAGACCTGGTGCTCAGAGAGAGTACAGCCCACCTCTGTCGGTAAAGTAAAGACCTGGTGCTCTGAGAAAGTACAGTCCACCTCTGTCGGTAAAGTAAAGACCTGGTGCTCTGAGAAAGTACAGTCCACCTCTGTCGGTAAAGTGAAGACCTGGTGCTCAGAGAAAGTACAGTCCACCTCTGTCGGTAAAGTGAAGACCTGGAGCTCAGAGAAAGTACAGTCCACCTCTGTCGGTAAAGTAAAGACCTGGTGCTCAGAGAAAGTACAGTCCACCTCTGTCGGTAAAGTAAAGACCTGGTGCTCCGAGAGGGTACAGCCCACCTCTGTCGGTAAAGTAAAGACCTGGTGCTCAGAGAAAGTACAGTCCACCTCTGTCGGTAAAGTGAAGACCTGGTGCTCAGAGAAAGTACAGTCCACCTCTGTCGGTAAAGTAAAGACCTGGTGCTCAGAGAAAGTACAGTCCACCTCTGTCGGTAAAGTAAAGACCTGGTGCTCCGAGAGGGTACAGTCCACCTCTGTCGGTAAAGTAAAGACCTGGTGCTCAGAGAAAGTACAGTCCACCTCTGTCGGTAAAGTGAAGACCTGGTGCTCAGAGAGAGTACAGCCCACCTCTGTCGGTAAAGTAAAGACCTGGTGCTCCGAGAGGGTACAGTCCACCTCTGCCGGTAAAGTAAAGACCTGGTGCTCTGAGAAAGTACAGTCCACCTCTGTCGGTAAAGTGAAGACCTGGTGCTCAGAGAGAGTACAGCCCACCTCTGTCGGTAAAGTAAAGACCTGGTGCTCTGAGAAAGTACAGTCCACCTCTGTCGGTAAAGTGAAGACCTGGTGCTCAGAGACAGTACAGCCCACCTCTGTCGGTAAAGTAAAGACCTGGTGCTCAGAGAAAGTACAGTCCACCTCAGACCAGGTGCTCTAGAGTACAGCCCACCTCAGACCAGGTGCTCCGAGAGGGTACAGTCCACCTCTGTGGGTAAAGTGAAGACCAGGTGCTCAGAGAGAGAGTACAGCCCACCTCTGTCGGTAAAGTGAAGACCAGGTGCTCAGAGAGAGTACAGCCCACCTCAGACCAGGTGCTCTAGAGTACAGTCCACCTCAGACCAGGTGCTCCGAGAGGGTACAGTCCACCTCTGTCGGTAAAGTTAAGACCAGGTGCTCTGAAAGAGTACAGTCCACCTCAGTCAGTAAAGTTAAGACCAGGTGCTCTGAGAGAGTACAGCCCACCTCAGACCAGGTGCTCCGAGAGGGTACAGTCCACCTCTGTCGGTAAAGTTAAGACCAGGTGCTCTGAAAGAGTACAGTCCACTTCAGTCAGTAAAGTTAAGACCAGGTGCTCCGAGAGGGTACAGTCCACCTCTGTCGGTAAAGTTAAGACCAGGTGCTCTGAAAGAGTACAGTCCACCTCAGTCAGTAAAGTTAAGACCAGGTGCTCTGAGAGAGTACAGTCCACCTCTGTCAGTAAAGTTAGGACCAGGTCCCAGTTTCACAATCATTTTTACTAAGACTTTCCTTAACTTAAAATGAGCAAATGTTGGCAAGTTCTTTTTCTGGAAATACAAATGATAAGTTTTGTCAAACCTATATACAGATGTCACAACTTTAAATGAAATCTTTAAAATGCCATCTTCAATTTTTGAATATCTTAACAATTGAATTAACAATTTTTTTTTAAATTTTAAAATTGACAAGTTGAAGTTAAGGAAAACCTTAGTTAAGAAATGATTTTGAAACTGCATCAAACCAAAAAAGAAAGGTAGGCTGACCAATTTGATGGATTTATCTGTTTTCAATGGATTTTTACCATAAAAATGGATGGATGAAATGAAAAGGTCAAATTAGACAGATTTTTTTCTAATCTAACAGGTTTTTTTAATTAAAAGTACTAAAAATTTGGACCTTTTGTATGGAAATTGTACCAAAATCAAACACACACTTAACGATAAAAAAGTACCTAAATGGCACTCTTGCACACTAAAACTGTACCGATCTAGACAAATAAATAAATTTGATTGGTCAGCCTGGAAAGTTGTTTTTTTTTGGATTGGTAATAATAATTTGAAATTCCTTCCAATATAAACCACTTAGAATTAAACATGCAAAATGTCAATTCAATTGAAAAATACTTTAATGTTTTTTGCACAACTGTATTCCAGAAGAAAGATATCCTAATAGTGACCTTTAAAGTGTTAGTACATTTGTCTGTGATATTGCATATAAACACCAAACATCATTCACTCCATTATGTACTGAACCAAACAGTAAGGTCTATATGTAATGAAAACCCCTTGTCAATTGTGGTATACTGGGGTAAAATCCAGTGTTGAGATGCTTTTGGTTTTGAGGGCTAACACCTTAACCACTAGGCCACAGCAGATACCATTTTGCACAGCATATGTTCTCATTAAAACTACAAAGCTAAAAAAGTAAACAGCATCAGTAAGTTTTATTACCGATGACATAAGAAGTTGTGGTAATTCAAATTTAAAGAGTTTTGAAGAGCCTGATTATCCCAGCAGGCCATAGTAGTTTATGAATAATGCTGCTTCCTGTGGATTCAATATTGTTTATACAAAGTACACAAACCACAGAGTTAATTGTATTTTCTCAAAGATAAATAAAGGCATAGTCATTTACCTACACATAAGTGCAAAAAGTTCAAATTATCCCTCACATCTGCTTCACCTTTTTAAAGCACCCAGTTCTCTATACCTCTATTAGAATACTTTCAAACTTACAAGTGCAAATTTCTTGCAGAGAACTGCATTGACTGATAGTTTATTACTGTACTTTAACAAGATTATCAATCACATGTATCATATAACCACTGGGATAGCTCAGTTGGTAGAGCGCTCACTCCGTAAGTGGGAGGTCATGGGTTCAAACCCTGACCGGGTCTGACCGAAGACTTGAAAGTGGGTAGTGACTGTTCTTTCGCCAAGCACTCAGCATTACGAAATGAAAGTCACAGTCCCATGTCACGGTGGGCTAGGCAGGCTAAAGAACCCTGTTGTATCATGCCATCAGCACAACACACAGGTAAAATTTTAGCAACTTCACCTATAGCTGGCAGCGTCTCGATATAAGTAAAATATTCTTGACTGGGACGTTAAACACCATTATTCAACTCAACTCCTATACCTGCCAATTTCTTGCAGAGAGCATTGACTGATTGTTTATTACCGTACTTTAACTTGACTTTCAACCATATGTATCATAGTTTATCCTTTTAATTTTGTATAAGATCGTTAATTCGTTTTACTCTTTATGCATCCACAAGGGACATATTAATTTATTTCTTTTCAGAAATCTTGGTATAACATTCAAAATCAACTTCTATGGATTTCAACTCCTCGTATGTTGTACACAATGTGATATCCTAGTAACCATGCATACCTAGTTTAGTAAAACATCTTCAATGGTGCTAGAGGGGTAGACTGCACACACTATTGCAGAGAGATAGGTATGGTCACAAAGACACATGGACAGAACAGACAATGCCTTTCCACAGTACACTCCGTCCATTTTTAGAAATAAGCAAATGAAAATATATAAATGTTTTACCTTTAGATACAGTCCAACCTGCCTTAAAAGTCACCTCTATATAAGGACCACCTGCTTATAAAGACAAGTAAAATTCGATCTCAATTGTTCTTTATTCATATTATTTGAGCCTGTAAATAAAGGCCACCTGCCCATAAAGGCAATTTTCTGGTTCCCTGGGTGGCCTTCATAGACAGGTTTGACTGTATATGTTAAAAAAATTGATACCTGTACATGACTTTATGATATGTATGAAGGTACTATGCAGAAGAAATAAAACATGATCAATTTAACTTTGCAGCAAAATGATTTTATTTAGAAATCAATGGATAAAACAAACAAAAAAACAACTTCTCATGTACTATATATATATATAATTCAGTGATTTTGTATACATTTGAACAATAAAAATATCACAAATTATCTCTTGCACTGATCATCCACAATCATAAAATATATATAATTATATATTCTCAAAATTTTCAAAATCCAATCACTGTAAATCATGTAAATTTAAATTTTGTAATGTTCTAATTAAAAAAAAAACTTTATGTGTAAAACAAGAAAATAAAAGTATCCCAAACTCTGTTTTTATCTAATATATATTTAGTCACACTTGTACCAGACATCATGAAATTATGCAAAAATAAAATTATTTCTTAACATGCAAAATTTTCCTGGTTTACCAGCCCAGTAAAATGTTTTACTATATCTTAAAAAGTCTAAAATAAAGTTGAAAACGAAACATTATTTATTTAGCAATTTTCAACACATGAATAATTCCAACATGCTCGTTACTTAATTTTCTGCATTCTACAACTTTAGAAAGAGAATTAAAAAAATCTGGCTGTTTTTCAAATTTATGAAAAATTAAAAAATAACTGACCTAATGATTTTTAAAAAATAACTGACCTAATGATTTTTAAAACAAATTCAAAAATTCAAAAATTACTCATTATTTTTAAAAAAATCAAACATTGAATTAACCAATTTTCTGCATTCTGCAACTTTAGATAGAGAATTGAAAAATCTGGCAGTTTTTCAAATCTATGAAAAATTCAAACATAACTGATCATTGATTTTTGATAAATTCAAAAATTTAAAAAATTACTCATTATTTTTCAAAAAAAAAAAATCAAACACTGAATTAACCATTTTCATAATTATCAATGATTATCTGTTGGTTTTTAATAAATTCAAACATTTCGAAAATTACGCATTATTTTTCAAAAAATCAAACACTGAATTTACCATCTCTATGATTATCAATACGTTGACAGACCTTTTTACATAAAAGACTATTTTACTTCACATTCAGTACTGTAATGTACTACTGTAAAGGGGATTATTTTCGTGGGGTGAAAATTTCACGATTTCTGAAATCTGACATTCCACATGGGTATAATTTCCACGTTATCAATATAAGATGGTGTATATTCTGTATATTATAGTATATAAACCTGTATAGTTGTCATTTTCGCATGGGTAAAAATTTCGTGGTAATTTCTTCAGCACAAAATAAAAATTTTTACCCACACGAAAATTTTCCCCTTTACAGTATACCACATACAAACCTGTACCAACAAAATAATACTGTAAATGTATTTATTTTCGTGGTGTACTAATTTTTGCTTATTTCACAGTCATTTGTTTTGCGCAAAAATTAATACTAAGCAAAAATTATATTATACTTATTATGTTATAGAGAATATTTCAAAAAAGTGAAGAATTAACTTGTAACGCAGATATGTCTAAATTTCCTATACCGCTAAAAAATAAATACATACAAAATTAAATACATTTCAATGAAATAATGAATCCAGATTTGCAACACAAAACAAAATAAAACTGTTAAATGCAATAAATCAGATTTCACCAGTGTACCATGTGATATGTATACCATAATGCTGGCATGGAACAATATGGTAATGCACAAATTTACCTATTACAGTGAAAATAATATTTTTTTCTGGAAATATGTGATGTAATTGTATTCACTATATTGGCAATAATTTGGTTTACCACCACAACACACAATACAGGCTGACCAATTTATCCATTTTGATGGATTTGTAACATAAAAATGGATAAAGGACGGATAAAATAAAAAGGTCAAAATAAGACGGATTTTTCCCATTTTGACATTTTTTAAATTAAAAGTACTAATAATTTCGGACTTTTTGTATGGAAATTGTACCAAAATCAAACACTTTACGATAAAAAGGTACCTAAATGGCAACCTAAATATACCTATCTGGACAAATAAATAAATTTGATTGGTCAGCCTGACTATATATAACCCGTCACATTTGTGTGAAACCATCATTTCCATTGAACATGGAATCATATTAGTTCATGTTTTTTTTCCATAAAAACGTTATTTTTGGAATTTCTGACATAAACATTTGTCAAATTATCCGACACAAACATTAAGGGGTGTTGGTCATGTGGTACACTAGCAGCAAACCCCACTCATCTGCATAAATATTATAGGGTATCACATGGTACATTGGTTAATCCCGGCCCTTACACAAAACAAAAGCATGCATTTTAACAGATATTCCTCCTTCTCCTTCAATAAAATATACAATTCATGCAATTCTTGTGAAATAATCAAAATATTAAAATATCATAAATAAATGAATATATACAATGAAGAAGTTCCATAAAATTGCTATAAACATTATCAAAAAAAAAACAAAAACAAAAAACAAAACATGGTTTTACATGCTCGCTCGCTCTCTTCCCCCCCCCCCCCCCCCCCCCCATTTTAAATAAAGCATGTTTTCCATTTTGCAAAAAAATAAGAATTTTCAATAAAATTGAAGGAGAGAAAAAAAGAAAAATATGAACGTTTTTTGCATTGACAAACAAGACTTAGTTACCAAATCTTCTGCAAATGTATGCAAGCTAGCATTAATGCTTTCCATACAACTGTATACAGGTACATGGTTTTATTGAAATTCATTGTTTCTGAAGCAAACAATGGGGTTCGCCACTGTACCACATGATAAATACCTCTTAACGTTTGTGCGGAACGTTTTGGAAAACGTCATGAATTACAGGAACGCCATAGTTTTAACAGGAAAATGTCGTCTTATGCAATTCCATATCCATTGGAAATAAGTTTTCCACACAAACCTTAGAGGGTATCACGACTGGTACAGTGACGAACCCCATTGCATTTTTATTTTTGATGGTAGAAATCTAATTTCAAAGAAAGACAATTTTTTATGTTTTGGTTATTTATTATAAGACATTTACTGGGAAGTTTTTGGGCCCTTAAGAGGCAAAAGGATCAATAAAGCTAAACTTCAGTCAAAGTAGAATTGCCCAGACTTCATAGGAAATCAGGACTTGATAAGTGAGAACACAGCATATATAAGACCAAAAAAAGTCAGCTCAGCATCAATATTTTAGCTATAAAGATTCTAATTATCAAGACATATTTGTTTTGTGTGGGTACAATTGCATAAAAGTGTGCTAAATTACTGGAGTCAATATTGCCAAAGCCACCCAAGGGAACCAGTAAAAGTGGCCTTTATAACCGGGTTGCCCTTAATGGCTTATATACAGGTATAAAGAGCAATTGGGATAAAATTTTAATGGCCTTTATAAACAGGTGGCCTTTATATAGAGGTGGCCTTTAAGGCAGGTTTGACTGCATTGACACAAAGTTGATTTTTTTTAATTTTTCAGATGGAATTTGCTCAAAGTACAATGTATGTAGAAAAATATAACAAATGATCATTAAAAATTAATACACATTGAAACAATAAATTAAAGCTTAAAAGTTATA
The DNA here is from genome assembly GCA_021292105.1 of Anadara kagoshimensis. Taxonomy (NCBI): domain Eukaryota; kingdom Metazoa; phylum Mollusca; class Bivalvia; order Arcoida; family Arcidae; genus Anadara; species Anadara kagoshimensis. The sequence goes on from CM037871.1 coordinate 37,906,513, forward strand.
AAATTTAAAAATCATATTTTTCTAGTTAACAACTGTAAATCAAATTATGATGCAATATCTAATAATGTGATTTTTACATGAGATATCAGAAGTTTAAAATGCATTATGGGAATGAAATTTAATGAAAAAATTAAACAAACCGTTCAATCCAAGACCAAATAAGGTTTTCTTTATGGCTTTTGATTGAAACTCCAAATGTAACAACATCCGTAAATAGAGTACAAGGAACTCTGTCAGATCACAGATCGAAACCGGTTCATCCCATTTAAAAAGGAGTGGATTTGAGTAATATTGATTCTTTTACTTACATCAAGGCAGTCAGTTCTGGTATGCTGGAGAAACTGGAGTCCTAAGAGAAAACAGGTGGACGTGGCCGAGTGGTACTGTCACCGGCTTCCGAAGTCAAGGGTTGTGGGTTCAAACCTCACTCAGGACTTGGAAATTTTCTGATATGATTTTCATCTCCTGCCCATATTTAAGAGCAGTAAAAAGCTCATTACCAGAATAGTCTTTTGGATGAGACTCAAAACCGAGGTCCCGTGTCTCAGTGCACGCTAAAGACCTCTGTAGAATTCGAAAAAAGAGTAGGCCACCTGTGGTTGCTACAGAGGACGCTTACAACTAGAAGCGAATGAAACAGACTGAGCAAGAAGATAGGATAAGACAACCATCAACCATTGGCAAGGAAACTGACAAACTGTCTCACACTATGATATGTTCCCAGTGGGATTAGAACTTTAGTGGTGAGAGGGGCTGGGATCCACAAATGCAAGCTTTGGAATACATGTACTAGACTACCTTGACCCCACCAAAAAAAAGCTATTTAAAAAGGACAAATGTTCTAATAAACTGCCCAATCAAGGCTACTAGGTAAATTTAAATAACAGTTTTTGTGGTATGTAGCTTAACTAACAAAAGCTGCCGGTAAGCACAAACAAATGCTCTGGAAAAAGTCTTATAAAAATTCTAAGTTTTGACATAACCACCTTCACCTTTTGATCCACATAACTAAATATGACATGTTATGGCAGTTCAGAATTGTACCAAGTTAAAACAATATTCATTGAGAAATGTAGAAGATACACAGTTGTGACAGATGAACAGAGATTGACAGACAAACAGATAGACAGACTGTTTGAGACATGGAGGCCCCAGTTTCACAATCTTTTTTAAGATTTTTTTTAACTTAAATCTGGTAAATTTGAAATTTTAATAATTTTGTTAATTTTTAGGATATTAAGGAATTTAAGGTGTCATTTTACAGATGACATTTCGCTTAAAACATATGTATTTAGGTTTGTCAAAAATAAATATTAGTAGTTTCAAAAAATGGTTTTCAAAATTTGTTAAATTTAAGTTAAGGGAATGATTGTGAAACTGGAGCCAGATCACAAAAATATTATCCCCTAATTTTTTTTTTTCAGGGAGGAGGGGGCATTAATAATTTTATAAGCAACAAGATCCTAAATTCAGACAGGGTTCATACAGACATTTGGACTCCAAATTTAAGGACTTATTAGGGTTTTTTTATTTGCAGATTTGAGGCCTAATCTGAAGGACAATTTTAGCAAAAAAATATTGGTGCAAAGGCAATTAAATCAATAAAACAATTAGTTACATGTCCATAGTAACGACACTTGAAATGGAGGTTGATGTTGGGCGTTTGGGAGAGCCAGGTACCTTTAAATTGCTCATAACTTATTAATTAATTTATTTATATCAGTCTATTTGCAACCACCTAATATCGAAATACAGACACCCAACTGGCCAAATTCAAGGGCTTTTTAGGGCCTTCAGAATTAATTCAAGGGCTTTTTAGGGTCAGTCTTGTTTTTAGGGTCTTTTTAGGGCAAACCTCAAAATTTAAGGACTTTTCAAGGCCTGTACGAACCCTGTCAGACAATTGAACTTGATACCATGTATTTGTACTTTTATCTGGCTGTACCTCAATAAACATCAACGTTGAATTTGGAACATACAGATTAAATGTAAATTAGAAATGCTAATCTAAATAAATCATGCAAGAGAAGAATATGGAAAACTCTTCAGATGTAATTTAATAGAAAAAATACTCAAGTCCTTTGTGTTACGTTGTAGTTCTCTCAGGGGGAAAAATTGACTTTTGATTTTGACTTTTATCCAAATCTTTTAATTTGATCATTGATTTTTAGCCATCTGCCAGTCTCAAAATATCCAGGAATTTCTCTTTTGTCTGTCTTATTCTTTTCACAAATACATTGTATATTTTCTCTAAAATTCTGAATTTTGTTTTTCTTTCTTTCTTTGGGGTGGAAAGGAAGGAGTAGGGGCCGGTTACTGTCCATCTCATTGTTTTGTTTTTTGTTTTGTTTTTTGGTTGTTGTTTTTTTTACAAATGAATTATAATTTGGAACCATAATTTAATTTTACCAACAGTGACCTATATAACTGACCTTTGATCTAACATAATCACACACAGGAACGCTTATGTAATGTTATATCATGCAAATTTTCAAATGTGATCCCCAACTCTATCATTCAGCAACCATCTATATAGACAAGAAAACGACAAACACTAATCCCCCCCCCCCCAGTTTCACCAAAATAACACAAAACATATAACACACCAGGGTGATAATATTCATTTATGTAAACCCACACAGGAGTGCCCATAGAAAACTACTAACTTTTGGCAAGCAAACTGATGAACAAAACAGAGCTGTATAATAGCAATAATAAAACTAGAGAATGTAACTGGGATACCAGTTACGTATGATTCCCCACCATCCATAAATAATTTATGGCATATATCTGGTGAAAAGACCCTAGCAGGGTTAGCGCTGGGTTGTAAAAGTCTGTCGTCAAGGAAATCGCCAGTTGTAAAATTTTGTTGCCAATTTCATTACTGTGTCGCCAAAAAGGGTAAATCTTGTGATTTTCACGTCACATGCGTTTTTAATATTGTGTATATATTGCCTTGATGAACAATTACATTTTAAAGGCAGTTGTGTATAAAGTATATTTGTACCGCGCCGACCTGGTAAACTAAAAAAATCATACCTTGATTGCTTTTTAAAATTTCTTTGAAAGTTAAAGTAGATTTGAATTAAAGTTTTCGGTTGAGAAAAATCGTACATTGGAAGGCCTTCTCGGCATAGGAAGTGACGTTTTCAATGAATTTTATTGAATAAGAAAACCGTCGTAGAACCCCTCTCAGGCCTCTGATTTGGCGTCGCCGCGTGTTACAATGAATGAACACGTATGGGAGTGTTTGCGCTGGGCATCGTTAACTGCGATTTTTTTCTTTTACTTGCGACAAAACACGGCGCTTTGCGATTTTTCTGGCCACAAGTTTTCAAAGTTCACCGGTATCTTGGTCACCAGTAGTTAACAGGTGATAACACATTGAAGCCAGTGACGGATTGGCGAGTGTCACTGAATAAACACAGTAATTAACGACTGAGTTGATTAAGATCGGTGTCTTAGGTGCGAATGTAAGACCTTCTAATGATGGGCAGGTAGATCCAAGTAATATTGGAGCGTGTCGACACTGCCTGAGGATATACCCAGGTGCCCTCCCGATGTCGTCAGACAGTATAAACACCGATGAACTCGGAATTATTGTAAAATCCAAAATAAAATATAATAAAAGTTACCCTTTGTGATGTTTATTTAATATTTTTCTAAAAAGTTTATTGATTAATAATCGTGATTCAATGCGCAATACACATCATAGGAGGCCATCTGTTTGTATTTTAATTACGCGACTTATATCGGTTATTCCTATATGTTTGAGGTTCATGATCATAACGATACATCTACTCAGTCGAAATAGTAAAAGACGGACATTTTTATATGAAGCATGTATGTTAACTCTGTGTATAGTGTGTTGAAATAGATCGACGCTGTATATATAGTCCGATTTAAAAGACCCCCTCTATTGAAAAAAACGTACTTTTCAACACGTTGAGGTACATATTAGTTTAGGTGTATTATACGGAATAAATCTCATAATCTAAAAGACTCAGATCTTCATTGCTCTATAGATTATTTAGGTGTTTTTGATGCAAAAGAAATAAAGTCGACTCTCGTTAATTCGAAATCGGTTGAATCGAAATTTCGCTTAAATCGAAATGATACAAATGGTCCCGTCAGATCGCTATGTAAATTTGTTAGTTAATTCGATATGCTGAATTTGAAGCGAATTTTCAGTCCAAATTACGAAATATTACGAAAATTCCCATGTTTAAATCGAAGTGAACTTTCAGTCCAAATAACGATAATTCCAATGTTTAAATCCAATAAAAAAGACACAAAAATATTTTATCTTAAACTTGAACAATACCTGAAATAATTGTCCATCTCTTATTTAAAAAGTGTTAATAGTAACAGAGTGGCGGCTTACTCGGAAGATTCATTTCCGACTAAAACTACAAATTTTTGTACTCGACATACCGGTCATTAGGAAAGTGTCAGTCAGTAAAAGGAGACATTTCATTGGTATAAACTTAAAAAAGTGGGCAGTCTTCTACTTCCACAGTCAGTGATTAACAGAAAACCCCCAAGCCATTTGATCTATCAAGGCAAATTGTATACACCATTCATCTCATTGTGTAAGGTTTTAAGTACGGGCGTGTGACGTGACAAGCTGTGGTTTTAAAATCGCCAAGTTTTTAACGGTCACTAATCGGATTAAATCATAGGTATAATTGAGGTGTCGTAACCAGCTTATGTCCATTCAGAATTGGTTTCCCCGGGTATTTAACTACGTATTTATTTACACCCACCCACCCACCTTCATGATAACGAAAACGAACGCGTCTTGACCATCTACACTGACAACAGATTATTGGTAGCAAATTTCATCTAAATCCATCAAGCCGTTCCCGAGATATACGTCAGCATATGGTCCTGACGGAATAATAATAATAATAATAAAAATAATAATAATAAGAAGAAGAAACAGAACGAAAACAATATGATTCCCCCCTTCGGTGGTGGGGAATCATAACTAGAACTGTCTCTTGAGAGCCAAATACCCCCTGTCCCAAACATTCAATGTTTACTGTGACCTTGACCTTTCCCATATGATCTTGGTTCAAGGTCATGACACAACTTTGGACCATGAAGATTATTCATGTGAAGTTTTATGCCAGTCATCCAAAGCAGCTATGAGAAATGGCCGGGACAGGATTATACATAAACAGACAGACAGACAGACGGAGAGACAGACATTGATGATTCCTATATACCCCGCCAAACTATTTGGTATAATTTGATATTTGATATTTGATATAATTATAGGATCTTTTGAGGCCACATCAGTATTCCTCACTGTTAAAATGTTCAAACTATGGATAATAACAGAATTAAAACTTACGAAGAATTATTTTTCAAAACGAGGATGTATTTTGAATACACAGTATTCCTTCTCAAGCTCACATTTCTAAGCTGCAAATGGTAAGTTTGAGAAGGAATTCTGTGTGTTCAAAATACATGTATATTGTGCTATGAAAAGTTAAGCTGTCATTTTTATTTTATTACTATCCATAAAATCTTCGACAATACCAGGAGTATGTTAAACTTTTATAAACAAAGTAACAATGCATCAAACAAATAGTATAGTGATATCGAGTTTCAAATCGTCCGAAGATTTTTAAAAAAAACAACAAAAGATTAAAAAAAAAAAATACATGCTAACAGAAAAGAGAATGAAACAAATCACAATTCAATTATCATAGATGATCCAATACTTAGTAAACTATATATAACATTACAGACAATCCGGAATCTGACACTGAAACTTTCCTTTTTCTTCTTTCTACAAAATATAAAAAATAAAAGCTTGCTTGTAATAAATTTATAATGCTACATAATTTAATGGTGCACATAATACAATCAAATTTACGTAACAGAAGATAACTTACCATACATCTGTAATAACTGAAACCATAGGTATAAGCTTTCCTTTTGTACATTAAATTCCATGTAAAATTTTAAAAAATATTTTTTCACACAGAAATGGTCAAAATGACTTGATTCTGTCATTTTTAAGCTTTTTCAGTAAAAATTGAAATTTTTGTAGAAATGGGTACAAATGGAAGTCTTTCCAAACCATATTACCGTAATAGATACCATAATGGATGTAAAGGTTACACTGAAAGGTGAGTGAGGTGTGGTGGATGGTGGGTAGGAGGTACACACTGGAATGGGAAGGGTGGTGGTGGGTGCATAGTGGAAGGCAGGGGTGGTGGGTGAGTTCATACTGGAAGGCAGGGGTGATGGCTGGGTGCATATTTAAAGGTAGGGATGGTGACTGCGTGCATAATAGAAGGACAGTGAGTGGTGATGGATGGTTGTTAGATGCACATTTGAAGGGAAGGTAGGTGGTGGGTGGGTAAACATTGACAGCAAGGGAGGAGTGGCTGAGTGCACACTGGAGGCAAGAGGGGTGATGGATGGTGAGTTGGTGTACAGTTGCAGGAGAGTGAGAGCTGTGGATTGTGGGTGTATGCACGAAAAAGAAGCAAAGAAAAATAAAGTGCTCACTGCTTACTAAAGATATCACAGATTGAACATTCAAACTTGACTAAATTCTTATTATTGGTAAAAACTAATTAATTTGAAATAATTGAAAATAAAGAAATAATTAAATTTATGAAATACAATATTCTTTTTTTTAATGGAATCATTTGTCAATAACCAAGAAAATGCTATTAATAAATTAATAGTGATTTATTTATGAAGTATAAAAGAATGTTATGAATTATCAAAAAATAATTTTTCATAAAAGATTATTTTGTGTAAAACATATAGAAACTGAAATTAGGGATATAGATGTCAATTTAATTGCCTAAATTTCAATTGACAGTGACTTTGCATTTTTTGTAAATAAATCTGAAATTCAAAACTTTTAGTTTGTTATATATATGTAGGTAACATAAGTAAATATCAAGCTTTGTCCGTGTGGATTAACATACCATTTATATCGTCTTAAGTAAAATAAACTAAAGGAGGACATTTTGTTGACAAGTTGAATTATTTAACATCACAACTATCCTCTCAAGTGATTACCTTTCAGAAAAACATCTACCTGGCTGTCCAAAATATGTTATGATTTTGCAAATTTTGCAGCTCTATTAAGACCTCACACACAGAGAAATGTATGTGGAGGCCATGGACCTACAGGTGCCCCTCAGGTAATTAAACTGAAGGGTGGACCCATTAAAGTATCAATTTTGTAACATAAGTCTCAATAGAGAAATGTGTATTAAATTCTCCAACTACACCTCAGATGATAAAAGTATTTCTCAGTTTTCAAAACAAACTGTCACATAAGGTATTTAATTCATTATAGTAATTTATCTTCATCCCAACAAATAAATTTGCGAGAAAAATTTATTTTCCATTGGGACACTTATGATATACATGTAGTATACCTTTTCCACCCTGTATGCTAAAAGTGAATTTGAACAAGTGGAATTGTTAACCAATTTTGTTGAGAGAGGATTAATGTCTTAAATACACCCAATCAAGAGTATTTCATTTGTATTGAAACAGGTCAGTTCAGGGATGATAACAGAAACAGAATGCCAAAAAATCACCAACCTTCAAGTTCAGCAAGCAAACTTGCCATCTTTATCACACTGAGATCTGAGCGGAAAAGCCAAGTGGATGAGAGGCAATGTAAGTTGTACCACTCAGCCACAAATTCACAGAATAAAAGTGTAGCCATGTTAGGATTTTAATATTATTTATTTACTTTTATTTAGTCCTATCATTAAGTATTGACCATAACTTATTAATTTTCGAACCCCGTTACAAAAGTTTGTACAAAATACAAGTACATTACAAAGATCGGAATAATGAGTAATGGTGTTTTACACCCAGTCAAGATTGTTTTTCAATTTTATTAAGACAATGAATTCAAAGAAGGTGGAGGAAACCAGAGTGCCTAGAGAAAACCATCAACCTTGGGCAAAGAAACTGACAAGCTTTTTCACACTAAGATTTCTCCTTAGTGGGATTCGTAAGTTGTGCTTTACACCACCAGGCCACAAAGGTACAAAACATGACAAAGATAGAGCTAGAGTTTGTACACAATACATATACCAGGAAGAAACAGAGTTGAGTTGAGTAATGGTGTTTAACCTCCCAGTCAAGAATATTTCACTTATATCAAGACGTCGCCACCTATAGGCGAAAGTGCAGAAATTTTACCTGTGCATTGCACTGATGGCATTATACAGCAGGGTTCATTAGCGTGCCAAGCCCAATGTGACACAGGACCTCATCTATTTTAAGTTCCCATCTGAAAGAACGGTGACTTTCATTTTGGAATGCAGGTGCTTAGCGAAATAACAGCCACTACCCACTTTCAAGTCTTTGGTCAGACCTGGCCGGGTCAACCCAAGACCTCCTCCCACTTACGGAACGAGCACTCTACCAATGAGCTACTGCAGTGGTGATAGCAATGACAATGATAGAACTAGAGTTTGTACATATTAAGTATATGAGAAGAAATATAGATGTACCTTTGTGAGAAAAAAACCCTTGATAAAATAGATCATTAAAAGTAATGACAACCCTATAAATATATTGATCTGTCAAAATTTATTTTCACTTCACCTAACTTTTAATTTACACATACTTAAAGTCTATCTTGACAAGGTCTTAATTACACAGTTTAATGTATTTATATAGGACTGATAATGTCAACATTATATTACAAACATAAAAACTATTAATATGTGTAGATATTTTGGTAAAAAGGGGCATTAAGTCAAAATAAATACAGTCCAACCTACCTTAAAGGACCTCTATATAAGGACCATCTTCTTATAAAGGCCAGTATAATTATATCCCAATTGTTCTTTAAAGGTCACCTGCCCATTAAGGCCACTTTTACTTGTTCCCTTAGATGACCTTTATAGATGGGTTTGGCTGATATGCCTAATCAGTGTGTTATATGTTTATGATAAATTAGTAGTTTCCTCATGCTGTTAAAAGACACTACCGTAGCACAGTTGGTAGAGTGCTCACTCCATATGTTGGAGGTTGGGTTTCAACCCTGGTCTGACCAAAACCAAGAAAATAGGTATGGCTGTTCTTTAGCCAAGCACTACTTGAGAAAGAAACCTCACAAACCATGTCACGGTAGGTGTGGTATGTAAAGAAACACTCCCTGCATATTGCCCTGAGCACACTGCAAAGGTAAAAATGTGTCACATAACCTATAACTGGTGATGTCCAGATATAAGTAAATATTCTTGACTGGGACAGAAAATCCCAATCAATCATATGCTGAATGGTCTACAGCACTGACTTAAAGATCACAATCTCCCTCCCACTTCAGCAGATTAAAAAGATTGTCAGTTTTTGTTGGGGTTTTTTTTTCTCCAGTTTCCTCCCTCCCAGAACTGACTGTTCAAAAATAAAAGAATCTTGACTAAAACCCCATCACTTGACTCTCAGCTCATAATTATAAATTATTGTACCATACTTATCATTATACATGGTCAATTTGATAAAAAAAAAAAAAAACCCACCTAAAACATAGATTTGCTCATTTTCATAGCATTAACATCACCCTCATAATGGTAACTGTGCAGACAAAGGTGTTTAACCTGCTACATGTATAAGCAGGCCTATAAATAATAATCAAATGTTGTTTAATTTTATTTAATATTTAAGAATATTCATTATTATAATAAATAAGTATATGTTTATAACGACTAACAAATTCGTGTTAAAATTACGTTCTATTAACAACTAATTACACTCTATTTGACTTTTTAACGCCTTTGAAGTGGGTTTTTCTCCACGGAAATAAACAGGTATTACGTTTCTCTTTCAAGAACAGATTTAGAAAAAAATGATTAAATAATAGGTAAATGAAAACATTATAAGTCTTCTGTAGACAGCTTAATCACCACATAGCGAGATTGGAACTACATACATTTAACAGAAATACCCACATTCTGTAGGTAGAAGACCATATCTGTTTTATCCCCCACTAATTAGCCTAATTTGAAATACCTGCTTCTGATGTGTACTCAATGTTTGGAATTTGGCCCACTCATGATAAGTATGTACCAAAGTACTTCACAAATTTCTAAAGTTAAACATTTTTAACTAAATGAACAATTAAGGGGTGGGATTATTCCTCCTCTCGTACTTAGCCAACTATTTCTTTTAAGTAAACATTGTCTTATATGTATTTATTTGTATAATCTATCATTTTATTTAATGTTTATTTTTTCAGATATTAATGGGAATTTAATTTTTGGGAGTGTGTAAATTTTCATGAAAAAAAAAAATTCACCAAGATTGCGTTGAAGGGGGTGAATCACAAATAGGTGCATCACATTTGTACTAAAACTGGCCTAAAATCAATATTGAAGACAATCAAATATCCCCTCCTTAAAAAATGCACAGTCCATGAGGGATGGATAAAATAGGAGCATTATACAATACAGTACCTGTATGCAGAGATATGCATTAATTTTAATTTCAATCTTTTGAATTCTGTAGATTAATTCCATCAGATTTACCAGTGTATGCAAACAATAAATTTTGGGACCAACTTCAAGAACAAAATTTCTTCTTAATTTAGATGTAATTAGATAATCATTATATACCATATATGCACTTGTGTAACAGGGAAGGAAAAATGCAGGGGATTGAACCAGGGACCTCCCACACTATAGGCGATTGCTTTACCAACTGAGCTGTCCAGGTCCTTGTGATTGTACTGCCAAAGATGAAGTTAATATGCAGGGGTTCATAATTATGTTTTGTAATGGAAGGTCCAGGACCTTTTGCCTTTATTTTTGGCAGGTCCCACATAAAGTTTTGAAAGTCCAATATCAACATTGAAAGATCCATGTGCAATTATGTAATTATATTGAAAAAGTAGAATTATTCTGGTAAAAATGGCAGGTTCAGCGGACTTTTACAATTTAAATATTAATGGTCCCAAGGTAAAATCAATAGGTCCCGGACCTCGGACCCAGGGAATTTTGAACCCCTGAATATGTATTTATGTTATGTAGTTGCCCCCTTGGATTTTATATATATGTTGTAGCTATAAATGTAATTTTTAGAGCCAATAAAGACATACTGAAACCAAAATCAATTAGATTACTGTAAAAGGGATTATTTCCATGGGGTGAAAATTTGAAAATTTCACGATTTCTGAGTCTGACATTTTGCATCGGTGTAATTTCCATATAACCAATATAAGAGGGTGTATATTCTATATATTATTCTGTATGGTAGACTTTTCTGCGTGGGTAAAATTTTTCCAGTAATTTCTTAAGCATGAATAAAGGAAAATTTTACAATGCTAAAATTTCCCCTTTTACAGTATGTTTTATACAAAACAAAACAAAAATAAATTGTCCTATACATATGGTGAAAATTATCCAGGGAACAGACAGACAGACAAACGGACAAACACATCTGGTGTGACAAGCATTGCCATAATGTCCAGCAGAATATAAAATAGATTGCACAAACTATAAATATTGAAAAATTGTAAAAAGTAGAGAATGATGATGACCAAATCTTAAAATTGAGGTGGTCAGTTCTGGGATGGTCGGACCACTAGGCCAAGGGAAGCTCAGTGGTAGAATGGTCGCTCAGTATTTGGGAGGTTGTGGGTTCGAACCCCGGGCGAGTCTGACCAAGACTTAAAAATAGGTAGTGACTGTTCTTTCCCAAACCACTGGGCATTTAGAAATGAAATTAGTCACAGGGTCCTTCGGAAGAGATCTTAAAAACCGAGGTTCCAGATCACGGCAGGCATGGCACTTTAAAGAACCCTCCCTCAAATTGCCCCGAGTGCACTGCAAAAGTCAAAATTTCTGCCACTTCACTTATAGCAGGTGACATCTTGATATAAGTGAAATATTCTTGACTGGAACGTAAAACCCCATTCAATCAATCAATCAATCTGGGATGGTTAAGGTAATTAAGAGTTCTCTCTCACAAAATAGCAAGTGAATTGACAAACTTTCAGACACCAAGAACTACAGTACTCAAATGGGATTCATCCCAAGATAGTGAAAGACATAGTGACCCATAATCATACCAAAGATTTATTTCTTAAAACAACCTACTTGAAACTAAAACTTTTTAAGTCAACATATTTTGTCATATGAAAAATGTTGTGCAATTTTAAGGAATGTGTTAATTTGACAAATTACAAAAGCAGGGTAAATTTGTTTAATTTTTGTGCATGCATGTAAAATGTTTCAGAAGAATACTAGATCCTTTAAATTTCAGAATCGCTCACCCTTGAAAAACCTGCATACCATGTGGATACATGATACTGGTCAACCATGAAATTATTGAGGACCACATGATACAGTGATAAAATGATTTATTTATTTCCATCACGAGATACTGTAGAAAAACTTTAGATAAAACTGAAAAATTGCCAGAAATTTGTTTTCATTTTTTTCAGAAGATTTTAACATTAAATTTCATATAGTATCAGCATTCGAAATAAGTCGAAGTTTTCAATTAGTCTTTAATTGATTGTGTGCTTATGTAAAATTTTTAGACAAAACTGAAAAATTGCAAGAATTTTGTTCCCCATTTTTCATTTTTTAGATTTTAAAATTAAATATCATATACCCTGTAAGTGTTCTCAAGAAGGCAAAATTTTCAACTAGTCCATATTTGATCGTGTGCTAATGAAAATTTTTTTTGATAAAACTGAAAAATTGCCGAAATTTTTGTTTTCTTTTTTTTCAGAAGATTTGAACACTAAATGTAAACCTAATAAATATCAGTGTAAGAAATGTCAAAATTTTCAAACAATCCTTGTGATAATTTCAATATTTTCTTGAGTTTGGTATACATGTATATAGGAAACTATTGAATAAATAACCAGCCCTTCCCAAAAGTTACAGTACTCAAAATGTGAAACTTCACCTGTAATTGGTGATGTCATGATATAAGTGAAATATTTTTACTGGGATGCAAAACCCCATTCATTCAGTCATTCCATCTTACAAGCTCTAAACATATTAGTACCAATACTATGGTTTGTCATTTTTGTTAAAGTTGAGAAATGGTGTTTAACATCCCAGTAAGAATATTTCACTTATATCAAGACATTGCCAGCTATAGGTGAAGGTGCAGAAATTTTGCATGTACGTTGTGCTGATGGCATGTTACAGCAGAATTCTTTATCGTGTCAAGCCCACCGTGACACAGGACCTCGTTTATTTTAAGTTTCCATCAAAAAGAACTGTGGCTTTCATTATGTAATGCCAAGTGCTTGGCAAAATAACAGTCAGGGTTCGAACCCATGACCTCCCAATTACGGAGTGAGCACTCTACCAACTGCGCTACCGCAGTGGTGACATTTTTTGTGAAAGCTACAGTGCCAAATTAAGCTTAATTCAATCTAGTTTAACCTCTTTAATACAAATAATGTGACACAATCATTTTAAATATAGCTAATCAGAAAGTGTATTAAGTTAGTCTATACAGTAAAATATGTTTATAATGAAGCCCTAGGGACTCTTTTTCTAACTTCGTTATATAGCGACTTCATTATATTGTTATATATAGACTTATGTAGAGAAACTGTCGGGCCAAATAATTGACTTTGTTCTATCCATGTATTCATTTTAACCGTGTTCGTTTATTCATGTTTTACTGCATATGCCATATATATACGCTAAGGAATTCTTTACTAAGTACAGAAAATATAAAAAAGAAAGGGAAAAAAAAAAGAAATACGGTAACATTTATCACAGCTAGTAGAGTACAGCATAAAAAGTAGAGAAATATATTACAACATTTAAACTCATACAAGGTAGGAAAAAAACAAGCATAAAATGTCACACTTTTATTTAAATTTTATGACAAAAATGCATTTTGTCTTCACATTTACTTGTAATTAACAAATAGATTTCAGTGGTACTATAACTTAAACTTGTCAGATGACAGTAAACGGTAGACAATGACGGATTCCTTTTCATACATTTCTTGTTTAACTTGTACAAGTACCAGCTATTACACATGTTAAATTAAAATAAATTTCGAGAAATGTGAGAGATAATTAAATACTCGGCACACTGGGTTAAGTACAGACAGTATATCTCACGTAGAATTTAAGAGTGGTTAAAACATATATATATTGTTTTTTGTTTTTGTTTTTTCTTTTCTTTTCACATTTCCTTGAACTAAAATTAAAATAACTGTTTCTTCTGTTCAAATTACATACCGGTAATCCTTTACTCATACGACAGAATAACCAGAAGCAGTGATATCTATATGTAACAGAAAGGGAAAAAATGCAGGATCAAACCAGGGATCGAACCCAGGACCTCCAAAACTATAGGTGAGAGATCTACGGACTGATCTATCAAAATAGCTAGATCCCTCACTTTATTTTTTAGTTTTCCCACAGTTCTAAGTGGGAAATCTCACTCAAATTCCCTAAGGATAGATTTTATTTGGCAAAAACATTGTCAGTCCACCACTTCCAAGGGTCACACTGGTCACAAAGGAAAAAAAAACAATGCAGGGTCGGACCGGAGATCTAACCTATGACCACCTACACTACAGTCAAGTGCTCAATCAACTAATCTACCCAGACTGCTACATATTCATAAAGTTTTCATATTTTTATTTTATTTTTTTACACTAAAAATTAACAAAGTATATCTACCATATATATTGTAAATAAAAACTCTCCTCCTCACACCGTTGTGAGATTGTATTATGGTTACCGGTATATTATGATCATTAACTCTGCCAAAGAAATGGCAATTATAAGAGATGTATACCTTGTAAGAATTGCTTTAATGAGATGTTTACAGTGGGATACAACAGGTGCTTGTTTTAAGTCCCTTTCTATTTGATATTTATTTACAAACACCAGAGAAGATCCCGTGAAAAAATCACTTAAAACAGCTTAACTGCTGAAAGGTGGGTAGCAAACAATTAACCTTATCATCATGTACTTAGTCCAGACACTTAACTTTTTATTACACTTTAATAACTTTTATATCTTTTTATATTTAGCATGACACTTCATTCCAACAAGTTTTTTTTTGTTTTTTGCTGAAAAAGCTGCATTTAGAAAGTAAAATAGAGAAAGTGTCTAATTTTGCAATACAAGAAAGTACCAGTAAATAGTCGGTTTGTTGCAAGATTCTTTACCATGAATCTTCAAACAGCAATGCATGAACAGAACCATTAACAACAGCCAGCCCCCGCTCAGCCAGCCCTAGTCTCATCTTTCAGACCAATACCAGTCCCAGGCCACTTTGCCAGCCCCTACCAATAAGCCCAATACTAACTATTGGGAATTGGGAAGAGCTTTTTAGTTTTCAAGTTTTTAAGAGGAGCTGTCTGGATTCTTACCAAATTATATGTCTGTCATAGGAATAGGAATTGTGAGTAAATTGAAATCAGGACCAGCTTAAAATTGATATGCAGGTTCAAACAGCATACTGAAAGAGGAAACATGTTACTTTTTGAGGGTTGGGATGGGGCACATTGTACTCAGACGACCTTTTTACTGTAATTATCAAAAAATAAAAAACAAACTAATCAATGTCTAAACCACAATCCCAAAGTAAAAACTTTGAAAACTAGCATATTAAACTGCAGTTACACATGAACAAGTGAGGTTGGTTGCTCCAGAAGGGTAAGCACCTTCTGTTTAGCTATCTACACCTGCCACATGTGTATTCAAAATTGAGAATGAAAGAAAGCTTGAACTATGGGACATCAAATATAAGTCTGGATAATAACCGTACCTTTAACTTCTTTGTCCGACATGGGAACTTCTGTCTTGTACAGTAATCTCTCTTCATACATCTGCCATATTTCTTCATACACCTAAAGTCATCTTTCTTACATTTCCTACACTCGGGTTCCCTCAGGAATCTACAAGCTTTACATGATGTGTGCTGGCATGGCTTTTGACAGTCTTGACTTTTTTCTGCTACATTTCTGAAGTAGAACAAAACATTTTGTGATAAAATGGAGTGTAAAAGCTGTATGTAATGTAGTTAAATAATAATTTTTTGATTTAGCTAAAGTCACCAAGTGGAGTGGAGTTGAGATTTTATGCCCCAGTCAAGATTCTTTCACTTATATGAAGAGGGTCAGTTCAAGGATGATGGTGTAAATTTGAGTGCCCAGAGAAAATCATTGACTTCGGCAAGCAAAGTGACTAATTGTCTCACATGAGGATCTATGTCAAGTGGAATTCGAACCTAGAACATTGAGAGGCACTGTAAATTTGTGCTGTAGACCACATGGACTGACACACAGACAGCAGGATTTGATGATGTCCTCCACCATATTTTTGAAAGGTAGAAAACATTATAACACCAAACAGAGATCAAGAATTACTGTTGTCATGCCATTAGGCTTCATTCAGCATCAATTAATTGGTGTCGAAATGAAAAGTAACTGTAACTGCAAACATTCCCTTTGGGAGATAAAATAGTGAGTTATCTCCCTTTAGTCTTCAACCTGAAGCTTTGTAGGTGGTCTTTAATGTCCAGAACCAAAGTGAGAAATATCAAAAGAACAAGATAAAGAATAATTTATATATAAACAAGTAGGATAATCCATCAATTAATGAATAAAGATAA